>VZSZ01004489.1:1897316-1955758 GCA_013398815.1 Ibidorhyncha struthersii | reverse complement strand
GGTCTAGTGGGAGGTGTCCCTGCCCATGCTAGGGGGGTTGGAACTCGATGATCTTCAAGGTCCCTTCCAACCTAAACCATTCTATGATTATGAAATTACATTAATGTTCCTCAGGTCAAAACTAGTTTGCCCGTGACAGTAACTGGTAAGCAATCTCCCTGTCTTTATCTCACCCCATGAGCTTGTTCATCTTATTTTTCTCACCTGTCCTGCTGAGGAGGAGCGAGCGAGTAGCTGGGTGGGTGGCTGGCAGCCAGGCACCGTCAACCCACCACCACCCCCTCACTGTTCCCTGGTTTCACAGCTGTTTTCTTAAGGTCTAGGAAATGACTAAAGGTTGTGCTAGAGAAATAATGTGATTATAAACTGCAGCTGAACTGGGAACCCTGAAATCTAAAATAACTTGAACCAACCACTGGTTAAGGTAGCAGATCACCTGTAACTGATTGAAGACAGTGACACACTAAAGGTGGTATGTAGTGGCCTGTTCACTTGCAAAAATATCAATTCTTGTTACCTTAGACTGGGTAATATCCAGAAAAATTTAAGACAAATGAAAAAACAAAACATCAGTACCTTAAAACTGTAACAAAGAACAACAGACCCCAAATCTTTCAGACATGCTGACCAAATTACTATAAGCCAGGTTAGCAAAAAAATTGGAAATATGTTAATTCTCTCAACCACTAACATGTACCTTGTCCAGTAACCCATGTTAAGTGATTCCTTTAGTAAAAATGAAAGAGCTATATATAGTTTGAGAAGTTCAAGTGTTATTTTGATAAGAAGTCAAATACGCACAATACGTTTTCAGATTACCTTCAGCATTAGGAACAGACAAGCTGGTCTAATATCAGCAGTTTTTGCACATGGCATTCAGCTCTCTAAACTCCCTTAATAACGCCCAGCAATAACAGTAACTGTTCTCTATCCCCAGCCTATTCCCCTTGAATTATCTCCCCATCAGTAGCCACTGAAAATTTTCTTTTTGATTGTCTGCCTTGAGTTTCATTCACCTTAGGTGCAGTAGAGAAATTAAGCTAAATCAGGAGACACGTTATTTTTTTTTAAACCACAGAAACTCAAAAAGCTTCCACGTACTGGAATGTTAAATGACCTTATGCAGAACTCCATGGCACTGCATGTGTGTCAAGAACAGCTCAGATGTCACACTTGTATGGCACTGGATTGTGCCATGCAAACATAGCCTTCACTTAAGAGGATGATATGAGTCTCAAAGCCTGAGTCCAAGGTGCATGATTGTTCACAGTTCCCACTGAAGTAATAAGTGCAGTCACTCACTTAAGCTCTGAAGCTTAAACTGGCCAAGCAGGAACCTTACAACAAACAAACCTCCACCTTTACAACCTTTAAAATCAGGGATTTATGCACTAATGTATAGGTACGCCCACAGGCAGGTAACTGCAGTTTCAAGGCCTTAGGGAAATCACAAGCATAAGGAATAATGTATAGGTGAAAATGGAGGCTTACTCTTCACACAGGCTCCTGTGGTATTTGTTAGCCATGGATGAGGTGGAGTTCTCTAAACATTCACTGATTTCATGTTACAAGCTTTTTGTAAAGCGAAGTCAGACATGCCTTTTATGAACACAGCAGTGTTACAAGGATAAAACCACCAAATATTAGTACCGCTTCTAATAGAAATATCATCCATTCAGTCAACAATTTAGAAGAATAATAGCTAGGCTATTATACAGATCGCAAACATCTTATTAGTTTAGCAGCTGACAGTGCATTTTAGTGCGTTCCATGTGCTCTCCACTTCCTTTTAATTGTTTAATGAAGGAACATCACAGATTCCCCTACTAAAGACTGTGTTTTCTATTTCCCTTAGATTATCAGAGGCCAGATAATAACATACAAAAGATGTTAATATTCCTATCCATTAGTCATGACTTGATAGAGGAGGATGAATATGTTATCACACTTAAAATAGAAAGATGGCTCAGGTTGTCAGTAGGAACTTGATTAGTTTGCAAAAGAAACTTGCTCAATTTGTATGCTTATGAGACACACTGTCAAAGTTCTGTAAGATTAAAGACAGATGCCCCATCGGAGTACACTGGCTTAGATAATGTACACATAAACGTACCATCAATCCAGATAGATTCACATTTTTCAAAGAGCACAATCTAATTCAGAAAGGTCTGAATGCTTTTCAGCAAAGTGTAGTAACAGTTTGAGTGCTGAGTATTACCACCAGAGAGATTTCTCATGTGAGTTTTAGATTGACTGACATCCTGAAATATTCCTTTTACTCTTTGAGCTGAAGCAAGGTAAACTTTTCTTATTCTGAATGTGATAAAAGGTACACAAAAGTTATTTTGGATGAGGAAATCTTTGTTCCAAAGGGTGGGAAACAAATGAAACTGCAATGAAGTATGCTATTTCACATCCACATGCTCACTGTCATTTATTACGGCACTCTAAGATAGCTATAATAATAACTCAAGCAAGGTTTATTATGGACTAACCTCCACTCTTCACTGTGACCTCTACAGAACCTGCTAAAGTCATCTTATGCATCAGAAAAAATACTTCCAATTGATTCATTCTGATTAAACACAGGGACAAATGCGGAGGTAATGTGTATGGTGGTAGAAAGTTACACATCAGTGAATGTAATGTCAGATGTCAGGCAGTCTTAATCTAAGGCAATAGTGCTAGTATATTTTATGTGCCAAGATGCTGGAAGAAAGTACTTAATTTGAAGTAGAAATATGCGATATTTATATACACTTTAAGTTGTTCTTCTTCCTAAACCAGGATGCCGTGGCATGCAAATAAATGCCAGCCCAGGCTTCTTATGTTTCGGTTAATTCAGAAGTGATGCGTACAAATCAATAAGCCCTGCATCAGCAAGTGAGAGTAAGTCTAAGCAAGTCTAAGCTTGTCATGTAGAAAGTGTTGAAGGAAAACTGCAAGTTACAAACAATTTCTCTTGAATTACCTTTGAAACTCATCTTCAATACCCTGAACTGAAGAAGGGCAGACAAGGTTCATAAAACCTTGTATTAAGTACTCAGTAGGGAAAGTAAACACCTAGAAATTTCTTTGCATATCTTAGTGAGACTTCTTTTACTCTTATCAACTAGTTGGACTGTATGTACTTGCAGCTAATTTGTACGCATTCCCAATTTAGTGAAACCTTTGGAAAATACACTAGCGACACAAATAATATACAGTATAGATGTTCAAGAACAAAATAAGTCAATCACTCAATTACCTTCTTACTCCTGGAATGCATGTCAATTTCTAGAAACAGTTGCTCTGGTTTAATTACTAATAGTTTAAGTCTTATGAATTCTCAATAGTATGCTTACAACAAACTCTTCCAATGTTTTACAGTAATAAAACCCAATTACTTTAAACAATTTTGGGGAAGCGTCGAACTATTCAAGACTGGAACAACTGTTTTGGCTGGTTCTTATATGAATGAAGACAGAGAGATTGGGTGGACTACTTATGATTGCCCGTAAAAAGATAATTTCTCCATTCATTTCTCTTCGTTGTACATAGAAAAGGAATCATCTCATTATGTGTGAGATACGTTAATCCTGCACAGCTACACAACAGATTTTGATTTGCTTTGATTTGATTTTGTGCATGTGAAACACAAGCTGTGGTCACACAAAAATTGCTCTGCCACCATAGTTCCTAAGTTACACATTATACTGTTTAGGTATTGCTCACTAATAAAACAACCACTAACATTCAGACAACACTAGGATAGTCAGGAATTTTTATTGTGGAGGATAATGAGCTTAAAAGTAAGCATTGCTACTCATTTTGGCACACAGAAGCAGATGGAACTGTCTTGCCATCTCATGAGATATTAGAATATCCACACCCCCAAGCCTGTTAATAACATCTGTTAATCTAATTACAAAGAATGTGCATCTGTAATAAATGAATTTCTAAGTCAACTAGCTTCCAGCACATCTCTTATGACTGTTGATTTGAAAAGCTGACAATTTTTTTTTTCAGATAAGAGAAAAAACCCAAACAACAAAACACCCCCACTTGTCAGACATTTTTAAGTCTTAATGAATCAAACGGCTATCCTTTTGTTAGGATACAAATTTTCAGCTTGTGTATATATGACACCAAATATAAGGATATCTACAAAAGTCTTCTTAAAACTAGTATTCAGACATAAAGGTATTTGGACTCAGTTTATGAGCTTTCTTAGTGATTTCTCTATTTTCTAAACTGGCTCTCAGCTGAGTTTTGCAGTTGTTACTAATGATTTGCATGTGTGTGAGAAGATAAATGGGCATGGTTAATTATGCAGTATCTGGTGAGAATAATGTTGTATCTGTATTATCCACATGTATCATTGAGAAAGACAATTTTATACACAATACTAGGCAATTGATTAAGATGAATCATCAGATCACTGAAGCTCATTTTACCACAGTCATTTCAACAGGCTCTGTCTGACAGTTTCAGCACTTTGGGTTAATGTGAACCTCTTTCCTCAAGTTTATTTGAGGGGGAAACTCAAGAGCAGAAAGGCTACATCTTTACTGTCAAATGGATGATGTCAGTGGGGGAAATTATCATCATATACTATCGGTAGTGTATAAGGGTTATCTTTCATTTTATGGCATTTCTTTTGGGGGAAAGCAGTTAAATGTCTCCACTCTAAAGCAGGTAGGATTATCACCTCCTGGCTAAATGCAGTCATATAGTTAAATTAATCCAGGTTTATAGCAGATTCATCGATACAGTGAAAAAGACCTGGCAAACTTGCACTATCTGAGCTATTGCAGTGACTTTCTAAATGAATGGTTTTAATTCTACTGTCTCCACCACTGCCAACAAGCCTTACAATTCTCTCTTTTTAAAACAAAGACTCAAAGGCATTCGGTGGTATTCACTTTGGAAGCTACAAATCCAGGACGTGAATTTTTACCATTGCCCTAATACTTCTGTGTTGTTGACTATTTATTTTGACCTCTATGTTTGCCAACAGGGATGAAGAAACAGCCATTTTAATTTATTGTTTAACAGACAGCTACAATTTGAGAGTTGTGGTGACTGCACTTATTACATCTGATGCATGTTTAAAAATGGACCCAACTGGGGGTTCTGAACATCTTCCACAATTACAGCAGGCAAACTTAATAGCATCTTTATTGCCCACAAGACAAAATGTTTGGATTAGATTTTTATTTCTAGATTGAAATTAATTTGCACACATTGGACATTGAGTTTTCATTAAGAAAAAGCAAGATTGAAGAAGCACGTTTTGCATCTGGAGTGGAAGATTTGTTAATGACTCTCAACTCTTGTGGGAATTTGTCCCACAGTCTAGCACTACTCCCAGGCAAGATCTGTTTGCTGAATAAATGAGTTTAACTCTTTCTGGAGAACATTCCATGTGCTTCGTCCTAGAAATCACTAACACCTAAGTGATATTGGAGTATGCTGAATGCCTAAAAAAGAGCCTGGGAGTTTAAACTTGGTTATATATCATGGGCACAGTAAGAATTCAGCACAGAGAGAGAGATTAAGGGACTTGCTGATGTAACTTGCATGAGCTAGATATAATGGTGAAATCAAGCCAGAGTGACATTCTAAAAGCCTATAACATGTTTCTGTTTGAAGGAGGTTTCCAAATTAAAAAAAAAAAAAGATCTTTAGAAGACCAATATATTAAAAATTAGGCTACAATAAAAACATTTTAGGAAGTGTTAATGCTTTTCATGTAGCAAATTGCGTGCAATATTATAAAATCTTATGGTACATGAAGCACGATTTACAATATCCCTTAAAGAGTAATATAAGCAGATGGATGATGTTTTAGTGGCAATCTCTTCTATGTGCGTTTCCAATTAAATAAAGAAATGAAACCTTTCCTGTCCTGTGATGTTGTTATGATCTAGATAACTGAACTATGCTGTGACAAAACCATTTAATAAAGCTTCCTATGAATTGTAGTTTTAAAATTTAGAGGAACACCTCCTTCTGCTACTTAGGAAGACATCATTCACATTTCAGATAACTAAAACATAAGAGAGTGAATCATTACTTGGAACATTTTCTCTGAGGTACTTTGTATAGATGCAAGAGAGAACATAAAGAAAAAAAAATATCCAGAGAAAGCATAATGAAATCCCTTTTTTTCTGTGGGATATATGGCCAGTGTAGAATTAGCCTATGATCAAGCTGTGATACCTGTCAGAAACCCTGAAGGGTTTTTGAGCACCTGAAAGTTTCAGGCCATCACGTTGCCAAGGTCCCAACATGGTCCAGCTACTTAAACTCCCCCAGAAGACGCCTTCACTTCTCCCAGTTCTGCTGCTCTCCTGATTGCAATGCTCTCTCTGCTGGTGCTCTGCTACTCCTTGACAATAGCATAACAAAATCCCAAACACCAGGTAACAGCAGACGCAACAAGCTGCCAATCACTCTTAAGCCAATTCATCCACATGCACATTTAAGCCCAGCACCACTATCCTTTATGACCACAATTGCAGTATGAGTGGGTGACTCAACAGCGTGAGCCCAGAAGGCAAGGTCTAGTGCAGAAGCAGGACTTCAGAAAATGAGTCAGGGAAACCCAATGAGTTTAGAATGCTTGCGTTAGTTCAGGCTTTCTGCTTAGAGATAAATGTTTATTTGGAAGGGAATATGACAGTCTTTTTCTAAGATTTACATGGCCATGATACTCCAACCTTTTAAGTTCAAAATTTCCTCATATAAAACTGTTCTATTCACTTTCTAAAATTATACGGGTAGTTTATGTTTATGGTCATAATAATTTCATTGCCACATTCCCACTACAAGCTGTTTCAGGAAATAAATATTTATCTATTTCTATATATTTATAGAGATATTATAAATGTAGTATTAAAATGTCTGTATAGAATATTCTGTATTTCTGTATTTCTATAGATTATACACAATGTATAACTAAAGATTTATATATATACACACACATAAAAGTTAGTAAAACTGAAAAGCTGATACACTTTATAAACCCAACAGTATGCGGATTCAACTGACACTTATCTCACCTGTTCTGAAAAAAAAAAAAAAGCGAAAAAACCAACCTCTCCCCCCAAAAAAACAAACAACACACCCAAACCAGACAAAAACAACCCCAAACATTAAAATGGAAGCAGAATAATTTAGTACTGGTGAGGTCTACTGCATAATGAGGACATTAGTTCACAGTTGCGGGTAATCTACTTTGGTAGATAAACCATCCTTTTGTCATTTAAAACTGATAATGAAATGCTCTTTTTGCTTACTGGCCGTGCAGGATGCTGTAACTATTCTGACACCTCGGATACTGATTTTTTAGTGAAAAATACAGCAAAGAGAGCTCTCGGTGCTTCAACAGTATGAATGAAAAAGTTGTGATTTTGGTTTTGCTACTGCCTTGCTCAGTTAAGTTCCCCAACTAGCTTCTTTTAATCTTAGTTTCTACAGTCGTATTTGGAGGTTATTTTCCCATTTTATCTCATGAAAATGTCATAAGGTTTAATAAAATAAGAATTTTAAAATCTTTTAAGATTGATGGATGAAGAACACTACAGAACCGTAAACACCACATGCACAGAAGAGCTGAGTATTAGCATGTGAGACTCCCATTCTTAGCGTCTGCTATGTTGAAGAAAGACCAGCAGTGCTATCGCAACACTCCTCTCTCGCTGTAAGGATCATACTTTCTTTCTACGCCAGTTAATAGTTTCATGGATTTTTTTTTTGAGTTCCTCTTTCTTTTCATGTACAATGCAATAATAATAACACTCTAAAATACTGATAGTCTAAAGTAGGGTAAGCATCTCAAAAAGTTTAGGACTGGCTTATAGTCATCTGCTCTGAGATAACATGCTTCAGAATTATGTAAATCCAGTAACTGTGGAGAGATAGATAGCCCTCTAAATCCTGCACTGGGGAAAAAAAAAAAGAAACAAAAAACCCCAACTTCATTGTCATTAATGAGATCAGAAGCAAATTCATATGTTGCTCATGATTTGAACGTTTGAAGACCAGACTGGTGACAGTTCAGAGAAACCAATGACTGCCTTTCATTTCTCTCTGACAACATTTCCTGTAGAATTACATGATTTCCTGCGTTGCTTCATGTTACAAGGAACAGTGGTCACCCAGCCTGGCAACGCTTCCTTGTCCCTGCAGATTACCCTGGTTTACACAGGATTTATACAGCCTAAAAAGGAAGACATGAGAACACCAAAGTACTTTTTAAATGTTTTTTTTTCCTTTTCTGTAAATGCAGATCTTTGACTATGTATATCATACAACATTAAATACATTCACAGACTCCAAAGCAGAATTCAGTATAATATTTTTAACAGAAAAATAAAGGAGAACAGCAGAACACTAATTCTCAAATATTTTAAACTGTCAGACGTCACCAAAGATGGAAATATTTTCTCACTGATTTTTCAAAGTATCAAACTATGCTTTTATTTTTTATTGTATGGCTGATAAAATGCTAAGTGCTGCATCTTACATATCTCTCTGCATTTAGTTACGGAACAGCTGTCAAAGGCTCTATGCAGCTCTGAAAAGGTGATGAAATTCCACTTTTTGAAATGACCATTTGTTGCAAAAGACACTTCAACATTTTCTATCTTTTCCTCTATATAAAAGTCATTGTTGAGATACCAGATATAAATAGACTTTGCTTTGTACACTAGGTACTTTTCTCTCATCCTTTCTTCTTCCCTGTGATTCTGCCCATTGAATAAGCACTTTGCTGAAGCAATTCAAGAAGTGCAGTGAAATCAGACATTCTCCCGTCTCTCTACTTCTTTTAAAAATAATAAGGGTTGGCTGCAATTTTTTAATGTGTTTCCATCTACTGTGGGTAAGACAGCAATTTTTTTCAAATATTTGCCTGTGTTGAGCTGATTGCCTTGATTTTGGAGGTCTCAAGTGGGAGTGTGGGGAGCGGGGTTGCTTTATTATTCTTTTATTCCTCTAAAAGTCAGTTAAAGCTAAAATTACATTTTTTATTTTTTTAAAAAAATCTCAGTAGATATTCAGGTAGTGAAAAATGTCATCCTAACAGGCCAGGCCCTATTTAAATGGTTTTTCAGTCCAATAAAAAGGCTCATCATCTCCTAGGATCACATTTGACCCCAGTGTTTTTTCATTCCTTCACAAAAAGAAAAAAATATAATCATCGTTCTGCAGACAAGATAGTGTCAAAATATGGAGAAGAGAGGCAAGTCATGTCAAAATGGTACAGGTAAACAAAAGGTAATGTCTCCCACTCATCCTGAAAACAGCAGAAATCACCTAAGAGATATGCGCTGCTACACTAACCTTCCATCAAAGAGGATTGAAGACAGCAAATCACCACTCACACACACAGTTACATTCTCTAAAATTTTAAAAGCTTAAGCTAAATATCTGCATTGAGAGAACATCAGTGTTTAGAATATTCATAGTTCTGATAATGTTATTTAAAGAGCTTCCCCAGTAGCAAGAAGTAAAAACATATGATAGCTCCTGATACATTGCTGGCTGTAAAACACCTTTGACTACAATCCCTAGTATGTTTCCTACATAATGGGATTTGGAACACTGACAGGCAAACTTAATCTTGTACACATTGACATCATTGAATATTTAATGCTAAAAACTAGGAGTAGCAAATCTTGGGTAACAAAATTCATATGACGTTAAACATTGTTAGACAAAAACCTGAACTTTATACCTGAAAGATTTTTTCTAGTTCTGTTATTATAGACGTGAAAGGCACACCCCTACAATGAGAATACATAAAAATTCAGCGCAAGTGAAGTTTAATATCAGAGTAAACATCAGAAGTTCTTTTTTCCAAAAGTAATTATTTTTTAGAAATAAATTTTCTCTTATTTTCACATCTACTAGATTAGACTGTTCTTGCCTTCAGTGGTTGATATTCCCCTACCTCCACAAGCAGAAATCAGCGATTGATATCCATTCTCTTGCTCATTTCTACCTAACTGTAGTATGATATGGAGGAGTAAAACTTCCAGAATACATCTTCTGTTTTGGCAGTAAAAGCTATGTTTTATGCACCTGAAAATCACAGAAAGAGATGTCTTATGCTGTGCTCTCAATTAGACTGCATCCTGTTCCTAAGAGGTAGCCTAGATACCCGACTACCGGACCGCTTCCAAGCTGGGGTATTGGGAGCAGAGATGTAGCATCTAAAAGCATTGATATGACAACGTCTCCTCCTCTTGTAAATCCCTTTTTCCAGCACATGTATGCCATCTCTGTGCGTTTCCAAATTTCTTTCTGTAGCCCACGGAAGTCTCCTTATTCATTACAACCTTACACAATTTCTGCTTCCATTTAGCTTAAAATATATTTGCTAGCTGCATCCTTTTCAGATTCCTCATTTTACATCACACGCACACAATTTTGTTCCCACTAAGTTGAACATAAAGTTTGTTGTTGTTTCAGTAAGATCAGCCAGATACTAGGCAAATCTTTTGGAAGAGAGATTCTGCTAGTTCTTGTAGACTTTGCAGAAATGTTTGTCACATATTTTAGGAATGCCTGTAGGTAAGAACACTTTAGACTTTTCTGTGCCTTCTGCAGAATGGTACCTGTTACATTCTTAACTTTCTGGGATTCATTTTCAGACTATGAAAATTGTTGTATTTATGCCAGTAAATAAACCATGCTGATTTATATAAGATGGTGAACCAGCTTATACCATCTCCTCAGTGGAGTCTTCATCTCTGTTGCAAAGATGCTATTACAAATACATTTTTGCATAAGAGAGTTTTTAATTTGTTCTGTAAAAAAATGTTATTATTAACAACACTATTTATGTTCAGTATAAGAATATAACACAACCTAATATTCAGCATTTCGTAGCTTATATATGGAGCTAAATGATCACATTAGCAAAGAAATGTTTCCCAAAAATACATAAAATGCATCCTACATGTCAGATTTTAGCTAAGATGTAGAAAAGGGAGAATGGATTCATTGTTTTGATTTCTTCTTTTTCTTGATTTTTTTTGGATGCTGGCCAAAACACTGAAAGAGCAACTCTTGAGTCTCTCAACCATGTTAAAAGTTGTTCAGCATAAGTTTCAGGGACTAGGATCAATGTTTGAAACAGCCAACACTGCTAGCAGCACTGTGAATAAGTTGAAAACATGACATTTTAGGTTTTGAACATTTTTATTTTTTTTACACCAAAGACATGTATATTGTGGTATATTTATGTACTCCTTTCTTATGTCATTTGGGGATCTCAAAGCAAGACCTACTATGTCTGCATTTTCCAGAGATGAAAAAGTGAAATTGAAATCGAAGCGTGATGTGGGTGGGTGCAGCCATATTATAAGAAACTCAAAATTACATTTTGAGATCAGAAGCTAAGGTACTCACGTTCAGACGCTCAGCTCCACACTGAGGAATAAGCGTCACGTTTTAACAAAAAAAAAAAACCAAACCCGGAAGCAGTCTGATATCTCTCTAGCTAACTCCTAGTAAAAGAATGTATTTTAAACAGCAAATTTGATGCTAGTCTTCATTATACTTATGCCTTTTTAAACTGAAAAGCCGAAAAAGCAGGTAATTCACTCCAGGGTAACCACACTTCACACATGAACCTATTATTTTTCAGGAATAATTGTGCTTGCTCCCTTCTACCCCCATCACCCCATTCAACTATGTCTCCTATGACCACTCACTTTGAAAATGCTACATTCTGGTATATTATCTGAGGAACAAAAATACTTTATCTGGGCTTACTGCTTTTATTCAACACCCAGAACAATCTATGTCTATTCCTTTAAGCTCCTTTGGATGTGAAAAAATATGGTTATATAAATCTTTATAATCCTGAGGGGAGGATAGCATAAAAAGAGTTTACTGGCATTAGGATTAAGTCTAGTGTATTACAGGGCAATCTTTAATCTCTTAAAATCTACCTCACAATTCCAAGCTGTTTTGTGCTAGTAGATGAAGCTTTGGAAATAGGACACAGCTGGCAACAGTGATAGAAAGAAACACTTAGAAAAGAAAATAAAAAGAAAGAAAAAAAACAATTGGTGAACCTGTGTACGAGCTGATTTAACAGAGTGATTTACACGCTGGGTTTTTTATTAATTTAGAAATGACAAAATTTGGAAGAAGACCTTTTAGCAGAAATTAGGAGGAAACAAAAACACCGATGTTTGGAACCAAGGAAGCTATAAAAGTGGACCAAAACCAGTCCAAAAATATCATACAAGATGCAAGAGTCTTGCTTGGTTTTGAGATCTATTGATAAAAATGAATATAACAAACATGTCTTAGGTAACCCAGAAAAAAACAAAAAACGCTGCATGCCAAAATAGACTTTCTGTTCTCTTTCGATTAAAACTGCATGGAATGAAAACACTGCTGAAGCCGTGTATTACTTGAGAAAAAAATGTAGAAAAAGGTTATTATTAGGCATATTTCTGAAGAATGCCACAGTTCTACTATTTGGACTTGTGATTTCCCAGCCAAATATTTTTCCGTTGAGCTACATATGGCCTCTGCTGAGGTTAAAGATTCTATAAGCCAGAAGCAATGTAGCTCAGCAACTAATGCACAGGCCTGACTGGGAGTGACACTGGAGCCCTGATTCCTCGCTCTGCAATCTCGGCTCAGTCATTTCACCGGCGCACATCTGTTTTCTTTGGCACTGCTGTGTGTCCAGGAAAGCATATATACTTACAACAAAATGTAAACATTTGTTTAAGGGCTGTTGTGACCAATGGTATTTAAATATTTGATTAAATTATAACCTAATTAGGACCTTAGATAGTAAATACAGATTACATGCTCATGCTGTATCTGGAAAAGAAGCTCCCTTGCTCCTCTTCTGCAGCCGAAATCCCTAAGCACAGGACCATCACACATTTAAACAAAAAATAATGAAGTAAATTCTTCCCCTTCTGCTCTGAAGTGACACTTATATTTTGAACCTGAAACCACTGTTTTGAAAAGTTATAACTCTGAACGCAATAAATTGTTAGACATCAGCACAAACTTCTGTATCTACCTGGGACACTGTCAGTGTGATCTATTTTCTTCATTTTCCTTTTTAAAAAAAAATAAATATGGAGATGCATACTTCTCTATTTTGGGGATTGTTCCATCTGCCTTTGTCAAGCTTTAAATATACTAGAGCTTGTCAAGAGCTAAATATGAGCCATAATACACAGAATTATGTTCATCTGATAAAGTTATGCAAATAATTCCACATATAACTGATACTCATCAGTATTTCAACTGTTAGGTAAGTTTTAAGCATTTCCAGCCCTGAAGAGAGGAACTATTAGGAGAAAGCAATCATGGTACTGCAGAATCTAGAAGACAGTAAAATAATAGTGTTTCTTTCTTATTTAGTAGTTTGTATTTCCAAAGCACTACACAATCATGAACAAATTAATCTAAGGCTTACACTGAATTTTACTGATAAGGACGTTAAAAGCCTTTAGCAAATGTTTAATTGAAATAACTGCTGCACATTAATTCCAAGAAACTTGTTTTATTATCATAGAGATTTAGCAAACACCTAATGGGAATGAACGCAATATACCCCAGTGCACAGAATCCTGTGTTTGCTCTTCTTGAGCCTCAGCTAGCAAGAAATTGCTTTGAAATGGTATCTTAGGAGCAAATGAGGGACACATCAACAATAGAAAGAACCTAATGATATGCTGTCCTATAGAGCATGAGTAGAAACCATAGTCTTTAAAGCTGTCTTTTAGCTGCCAACACAGTTTTCCATGGAGAAAAAAATTTCACTTTGTCCTTCCAGTAGTTCTGAATTTGACTCCCAAATCCAAAGGTTTGCCCTCCCTGCAGCACGAGTAACTGTCACCTATTTTTCCCCTGCAGGATAGTAAGTTAATTCTAATAACTCAGTAAAACCTGGCAGATGATGCACTGTGATGAACCCAAAGGTTTTCTGAGAAAACTATGTTTCAAGGAAAAGCATCACTGCTTCCTCTTCTGCATTCTGCTGTCTCCTGATGGGAATCTGGATCCTTCAGCTTCCCCACTAAACACCACTATCATAAGAAAAAAAAAATAATAATTTGATTTTCTGGTCTTCTTGCGCATTCATTTTTGAACAAAGTGTCTGGCGTTTAACCAGTTGGTCTTTTTCCCCAGTAAAGGTCATATGTAAGGAAAGAGAGTGTCATTCTTCACATCCAATTACCCACGTCTCAAGTAATTTTTATATTGAAGATTTTTGGCACATCTCAACCATTAGGACACTGTTTCCTAGCACAGTGCAAAACTGATGAGTTTCTGAAACCAGTATCACTATGGATATTCCACTAGAAAAGAGGGGAAGGAAAAAAAAAATCTAAATATACCAAGAAAAATGGCCACTAAAATTTCCCTATTGTGTTTTGATCATTTATTGGCATAGGGTTTGCAGCCCAACTGTATGGCTACCCTGTCTGAAGCATGGCACCTAGTTGCATTATAATGGATAACTTTTTAAGAGATGTCTCTTAACTGTGATGGTCTACCACCCTTGGCTTCCCCTGCAAGATGAGGTTAGGTCTCAGAAGTGCATAATTCCATTCCTGTGTTTTAGACTTAGTGCTTATCCAGTTTTGGGAGACAGTCAGCAACAGAGGATCTGGGACATTTTGAGAGAGGAAGAAAAGGGAAGGTAGATGGCAGAGGAATGGGCAGGGAGTGGAGAGAAGGAGAGTGACTGACCACTTTAATGGAAAGAGGGTAGGATAGCAGAGTATTGTATTACCAGTGGAGGATGTCCTGCTGTTGCAAACTTGAAGTGCTTTTGAGATCCACCCATCCAAGTTTACCCTACCTGAGCAACATTTTGCTGAATCTCTACCACATTCTCTGAACTATGTTTTTGCCTGTCTCTCTTCAGGGTAATATCTTCTCTTTCATGTTAAAAAAAAAGTAATAATATTTCAGCAAGGGATTTTTATGTATTTACATAACATGCTGAATTTCAATCTAACATCAGTTCTGCTTGGATAAACATACAGAAACAATAAAATGAGTATGTTAAGAGAAACAAAAAGTGAAACTGCGTAGAGAGTAAGAAGGTGGCAGTCCACAAAGAAACAAAGTTAGACGTTGACTAGCTTATTCCAATATACCTGCCTTTAGTATTTGATCATTTTTTATTATAAATGAATTTAATGAGTGTTATTTTATGCATTTACTGAAGAAAGCTATACACGCTATGCATATCAGTCTGTGCTCAGACAATCTATCAATGAAAATACAGACATAAAGCCAAATGTACTCGCTTTAAGGGCATATAGGAAAAAGAAAAAAAGTATAGTGTTCAGTTAGACTGTGGATGGATGGATTTTCTGCAGGTCTTCCTAAATCCTTTTCAGTTTCCACAAAATCAGAACATAAGTACTTACTTTCATGCCCTTGCAAAATAAAAATGATGCCTAACATAACAGCAGAACTTACTAGGCAGATGTAAAGTGGATTAATTCATCTCAGTAGATATATAAATGCAAATGTTTGCCTTAGTTCTACAGACGTGAACATTGAAGCTACACTGCCTTGCATTATGTTAATAATTTCTATCCTAAAATGAAGTCAGAGAAAGTATTTGTCACTAACTCCGATGGGACTCCAATTTCTGTAATATATTTAGCATATATAAAATTGACTGATTTCACTAAACAGTTCTTAAATCCATAATGTGTAATTTTATTTTCAACATTTTTATGAAAGGGGAAAAAGAAAAAACTCATATGTGTGCATATTCATAAAACACAAACCCAGGAGAATTAAACTGCATAAATTGTGAACAAATGTTGAATTGTGGGTGGGGTTAAAGCAACTTCACATTAGTGAAATGTCCTATGGCGGCTTTCATTATTGATTCTCTGTCAACATCATGTTAGTTCTTTTCTAAATTAGTTCTGTGGCTTGAACTTGAAAAGATCGTGATGCAGAGTCCACAGGTTCATTCTAATTGCTGTTTTTCCTGGTGGACTGCACCACACCAACCTGTCACTCATCAAGACCATTTCTCTGTGAACAGACTTAATTAAACACCTCAAATCCAATATCTTTGATCCTTTCCACTATTAAAAAAAAAAAATCCCCCACTCACTACATCAGCTATGATGAGTTTTCTAAAGAAAAAACTCCTTAACATACTCATTGGCATTATTCTCTACTGTTGAAGAAATGGAGAATTCAAAAACAAGAAGATTAATTAGGAAGGGAAAATAAAGTAGTTCTAGAGACAACAAAGAATTTGTTAATTCCTAAATATTCAGTAGAAGATTAAAGAATGATTCACAGCACCTACACATCTCTTACGGGTGGGGTTTTTTTTTCCCTCTCCTTCAAAGAAGATCTTCAACATGCAGTGCAGGCTTGACTTGAATATAAATTTTAAGTTCTCTTCCTTCAGATTTAAACAGGTAATTGCATTATTTTCTTGTTAAAGAGGTTAAGCATTTTCAGCATCCGTTTTCATGATTTAAACATCCGGCACGTTGGTAGAAATGGTTAAAGTGAAAACACCTCAAATATAACTCTGCAGTTTCACGAGAATGATTCACAAGGTGCTTTTGGTTTCTAGTCTTAACAAACATTCTTGCAATTTATGCTTTATTTATTAAATTGTTTTCAAACGACATTCACTCATGTCTAGTCTTATAATTGCATTTGTAAAGTCTTTCACATTTTCAAAAAGATCAAGTCTCAGATTATTCTGCAACTTATGGGTATTCACTGCACCATCAACAAGTACACAGTCTTCATTGTAAATTGCTGAGTTATAATTTCAAAGCATTTCTTGATAATTAATTTATTATCTCCTACATTGGGAAATAAGTTATTTGTATTTTAGAAAATGCTGTTTCTATAAGTGCTTTTATGAAAGAAAATGACTGGTTATAGCTGGCTTTATTATTGCAAGGTCTTTAATGCCTAGTGGGCTAATTATCTCTTCTTGCTCTCAGCTACATATTTTCCAGAGTTTTATGGCTGCACAAAGGAGACCTGGTTTCTGCAGCTGTGTCTGAAGAGGAGTTCCTACATGACAGATACTTATCTGGCTAAGTAGTATTTTACTACTCTAAGGCTGCACTAACATGCACTAAATGCACAGCCCAACCTGTAAATTTGGACTCTAATTAATGAAAACACCTGTGGATTCATACGCTTCCCAAGAATAGTGATAGACAAGTTTGATTAGCTTGTTGTTTTATGCTTTATCCATTTGGGGTTTGGGAATACAAAGTTTATATCCTAAGGACATTTAAAGAAGAAACACACTTCGGCTTCAGAATTACTTTGAGCTTCTAAAGCAGTGTTCAAATATTGCCACAATGGGTTCTGTCATTAGAATTTAGATCCATCACGCTGTAAAAAACCTAAAGGCTTATTTTCATGTTTGGTGCAGCAAATAATGTAAGCCACCTTAAAATACAATAGTAATCGATCTAGGTAAGACAAACATATCCAAAACAGTCCGTCCATCTCATCTGTGTACTGCCGTGCTTGATACTTCTTTTCTACTGAGTTTGTAGCACCTTCAAGAAATAAAGTAACATGATAGTGTCAAAAAGGCAAACTAATTGATCTCTGGTGTCAAGACAGCCACACTCATCCCTGCATCATTTCTAGGGCCAGACAAGAGACATTTCCTTTAACACTCAATAAGATACTGTATAGCTGACATAACATCTGCCTCATACAAATGCATACAGTAGCTCTTTATAATACTGGTGTTTCTGCATACAAGAGTTTAATTAACTCTAGATGCCATGGGGATCACAAAAAAAACCCAAAACCAACAAACAAAAAAACCTATGTAAACTAGTTCTTCTCAATACAATCTTTTATATGAATGAAAGATACTCCCTGGAATAAGGGAGCACAAGTGCCTGAATTAGTCAAGATTCAAAGCACTATTGTAGGTGATGGTTTTGCTGCACACATGCAGTACAGTTTATCTGGTATTGAGAGAGATTGGACATTTGCATGTTTCAGATATGCTTTCTTGGCAGAAAGACAGGTTTGTGAATTTGAAGACTAAAATACTTTCTATGCTGAAAGTATTAGTCTGTTTTCTCTTGTGGTGACTACCACTCTTACTATTCATTTCTCCCATCCTTTAAATTCTGCTTTACATCACACCGATATACATCTGAGCAGCATCACCGATATAAATGGAGTTACTCAGTATTCAGCATGATATGCTGGGCAACGCTGTTTTATTTTTCTAACTGTTCTGGTTTATTAGGCTTCCAAACATCAGTTCTCATTTTTGGGGAAGTATAATAAAGAGAAAGCAGAATCTTAAAGATTTTATCTGCTTAATAAGACTCTAACTTACAAACCAAGTATGTATGATGACAGTGCTGCCATCCTGCCTAATAATAATAATATTAAAAAATGCCGAGTCAGCCCAGCTGTCCATCTGACCCACTGTTCTGTCCCTGACAGGTTCAATGGGTGAAGCTATTTACAGGCAGCACAGAGGCCAGGCCACTTTCTGTGGTCCACTCCCCTTATACTTCCCCAGAATCCACAACTGTCATGCTAGGGATGTTAGTGGCTAAAACCTGTCCCAGTGCTTTCAGCACACTTTTACAGATCTGTTGTTTCTGACCTTTCTGGACCTGCTGATAACTGTCTGCATTCACAATCTTCAGTGGCAGCAAATTCTAGAAGTTCCCTATGCCCTATACCTTGTGCTGAGGGATCTGGTGAACAGCTCTTCCACCATATTCAGCTTATCTACTGCCTTTGCAGTTCTGTAAACGTTAGCTCATTACTTCCCCACCCTAGCAGCAACTAAGTTTTTCAAGCATCTGACCCAACACACTCCTGCCTTCAAACACACGCTTAACTACTCTGAGCTGGAACATGGGGGTCAGAGCATTGAAAAAGTGCATTTATTAATATAAAGGCCAACAGCTAGATTTAAGCCTCATGATTAATTATATTCCAGGATAAAAAAAGAACATCTAAAAGCCAGCCAGACACTGTATCGGTCTATCATTTGTACTCGTTATAACACTTGTTATACCAGTGTTAGTGCTTTACAGACATTCAGAGACATCCTGTCTTGCAAACAGAGGAGGCCTCCACATCACAGTCCAAATGGTGCTATTACAACTTGATTAGATATGCCCATACTCTGAAGTAGGTAATTCGTAACAAGAGGGATGTGGGTGATAACCCACCTTGCGAACACTGTGAAAAGGCTCAGGTAATTAGCATGCACCGAACTCCAGTGATGCCTGGCAGTACGAATGGCAGCTAGTTTAGAGATAGCCAAACAAAAACTGTGCTTTCAAGAGAAGACTTACTAATGAGATATTTTTTGTCCTCGCATATTGCTGCCACAGTTGGTGCTCAGCAATTACCACCTTTACCTTATAATTTCATACCTTTTAAGCTCATCCTGACTCAAAAGATTTATCGCTCCTGTTTCAGACTTAGCATTAATAACGAAGCAGCAGTACAATTTTTGAACATATCAAAACAGCAAAGACAGGAGGGAAAAATCAATCTATAGATAAATTAAGATCAATTCAGTAAGTGGGTGGTCTCAAGCCTGCCAATCCACTAATAAGTTCCAGTTCAGGATCTTTTATTCTGTAATTGCACTTGGAAACTTTTTCTGATTACCCAACTAAGCAGAGATCAATGCGTACAACAAGCACAACTTAAATGCTATAGTTTATGCTTTCAACACGAGCAATAATTCCCACATTTAAGCTCTTTTGTCCACCAGAATAAGGACTGAGAGTTCAAGTTTCCTAAATGACTATTTTTTATTATGCTACCCCTTGGGAACACTTCAGAGTTGGCTTTTTCTGTAATGGTAAGGATGATTAGAAATAGATAAAAGCCATTCATTAAAACTTCATTATAAACTTTGCAAATATATTTATATATAAAATATTTAGTTTTCTCTTGAATTTGAGTCTGTTTCTCCTATTAACAATCCATTACGGAAACTACGTACAAATGTAATTGAAGTAAAAATCTCTTTAGAGTACATTATACTTTATTGTTTACTAAGCTTTTAAGTATCTTCAGACAATGAAATTTTTATGTGGAGAATGTAATCATCTCATATAGTCCTTTTAGAAGCATTTTTGTTTCTTCGCACAATTTAAAAAAAAAATGTTTATTTTAGGGTTTACTTTTCCTAAATTCCTAATGCATATGACAGAGATTTTTAGATTAGAAAATAGTAGAGTTGATTTAATTACTATTCCAGTCTCCATACAGAACACGAGGTACATTTGAAAGCTTGAGGAGCTGTAATATAAAACTTATAATGATCAAAGCTGAAAAGTGGCATGAGATGTGATTCAATAAACCAGTGTTAAAAGGTGGTAGAAAGAGCCATGCACAATACAGTAAATTCCATGTAGTCTCAAAACATTCCCATTTCAGATTGCAATAATACTCATCTGTGTTATCTCTTACGAGAAGAGCTACGCAAACACAGCACGGCCAGAGACTGCTGTATTTCTTCCAGTTGAGTATTATATTATCCGGGGAGACCTTATAGCAGCCTTCCCGTATCTGAAGGGGGCCTACAGGAAAGCTGGAGAGGGACCTTCTACAGGGGCGTGTAGTGATAGGATGAGGGGGAATGGCTTCCAACTGGAAAAGGGGAGATTTAGATTAGGTATCAGGAAGAAATTTTCCACTATGAGGGTGCTGAGGCACTGGCCCAGGTTGCCCAGGGAAGCTGTGGGTGCCCCATCCCTGGAGGTGTTCCAGGCCAGGCTGGATGGGGCTTGGAGCAACCTGGTCTAGTGGAAGGTGTCCCTGTCCATGGGAGGGGAGTTTAAGGTCCCTTCCAACCTAAACTATTCTATGATTACTGAATTACCAACACAGATTATTCCCTGTAACTATGCAGCAGCAAACTGTATACATTTTTTCAAAATATCAGGCTTTTAGTCCTTTATCCTTAAAACGAATATGAGAAGGGTCTTTATGTTTGTTAGGTGACCTACCAGTAAGTCTCCATGCTATTGCAAGTCATAATCACTCATACAGAGTTTCACAAGACAGGACTTTCTTGTGACAGATATTTCCAACGCTAGAAAACGAAGTGCAGCAACTTCTACTGTTTCACAAGTTACCAGAAAAATTAGTGACAAATTGCGTTGCTCTATAAACTGCAACCTTGTCTTAAAAACATTTTTACATGACTGTAAATACATTTTTCTTTGTACACTGAAGTGGCAAATTTATGTGGTTAAACTGCTATTTATAAAATGTCACACCGTTCTTAATCCCCCTGTCGTCAAAGTATTAGGATTTAATCTGTACTGCAAATAGTACAGGTCAAGTATTTCTTCAGGTTATGGCTACAAACACTTTGAGGTTATGTGCTAAGGCCCAGAATGCACATTTTTCTCTGTTTCCAGTGTGAATTGACATCATTGTACTGGATGCCAAGGTGGTATTATCAGTACTTAAGTGTTACAAGAGACAAACACAGTTAAATTCAGAAAAGACTGTCATCTGCCATTTCGCATTATCTCAAGCAAGTCCTACACATAGTGTATCATTAGAAGGTACTTACTAAAAAAAAAAAAAATCAAACAGAGATAGCATGTCTTTTGAATCAAAACATCGTAAATAACTTTTTTCAAGACAAACTAGCAAACGTGCAGTTGAGTAAACTGTTGTTCTGACCTCTGTATCAAACAGTGACTGTACTTCAAAACAGAATCAACGTGACTTCTTTTTCTTTTCTTCCTTTTTTTTTTTTTTTTAAACGGTCTCACCCCAAAAATCCAGTAGAATTTTCTGACAAAAATCACTGAAAATAAACTGAGAACAGGGGAGAGAGAGCTGGCTAACACAGCCAGCTCCAATTTCCATGAAGTATTCAACTAGGTCCATTCACCAAAGAGTCTTAAATTAAGCTGACACAAGAGAAGAGGGAAGGTCCTCACAGGGATAACTAACTAAAAGAATGGAAAAAAAGAGCTGCAATAAATGGTCAATTTTCTCAGTGAAGGGAAAGCACCAGTGGAATCCCACAGGAATCTTTATTGGGGCCTCAGCTGCTCAACACATTCAGGAATGATCAGGAAAAGAGAATGGAGAGGAGATTAAGTTTGCTGCTGATGCTGTTCTTCAGGGAAAGAAAAAAAGCAAAAGTTGACTGCAAAAAAGAGTTGCAGAAAGATTCTGTGGCACTGAGTAATTGAGGATAAAACAGCAGATGACAAATGTAAAGTAATGAACTTGGCAAAAAAACAGTTCTCACTTTATGCACCTAGTGATTGATTCTGAATTGGCTACCACCAAAACTGAACGAGATCTTAGGTTAAAGTAACAGCCTTATGAACATATCAGTTCAATAGCTTAGGAATTATTAGTATACAGAGGAAAACCTCAGAAAATGTAATACTACTGGGTAAAGTCAGTGTTGTGCCCACATCATGATTGCTACGTGGAAGTCTGGTCCTTTCATCTGAGAAAAAGCATGTAGTAGAATTTGAAAAAAGATTGACAAAAATTGTCAAAGGTAACCAAATAACTTGCACAGAAGGAAGATATTTACAGACTCCCATTATAAAAAAAGCCTCAACCAAGAGACAGCTAAAAATCACGACAGGCATTGGGGAGCTGAAAGAAAAATCAGTTAGCTGCCTCTTCCATGACAATAACAAGAAAGCCTCAAATATCAAATTAGCAGGTGGAGGTTCAAAATTAAAAACCAGGCAGGCACTTCTTCACTTGACACACAGGTATCTGTGGAACTCCCTGACACAAAACATTGTGAATGCTAAAAACACACATGGATTCAACTTTGGGAAATATTCATACAAGAAAAATCTGACAGACTGTTAAAAACAAGACTATCCCCAACTGAAGTAACCCCCTTTCCTCAGAAGCCAGGAGAGCGTTCATCACACTTACCACAAAGTGTCTCTTTCTCATACGCATTTATTTTTAGCCCATGCCTGAGCTGGGATACCTACCCAGCTGGGGCATTAGTCTAACATGTTATGAATGTTTGTATAGGCTCTACAGACAGGATGCCAGTAGCCAGAACCGTCACCGTGTTCATAAAGCATTGCAGTGCCAGAATCCCAAGGGTACCAATTTCAAAATCCTGTCTCAGTAGGACTAATTTTGAGTATGCAATATTAACCAGGCAGTCTGTCTATCTTCAGCAATTCTCCTCAGCTTTTGTTTTAAAAAGACATTTCTAGAAACAAACATTCATTTCAGAGGAAAGATTTCCATTCTGGTGTCAAAAAGAGTTTATAGTGAGAAGCTATATTATTAATAATAATACGCATACTAATAATTCCACAGTCATCAGTAGGTTCAAAAGTCTTTTGTAAAGGAAAGGAAGATTAATAATCTGTTCTGCAGGCGAGAGGAATAAATGGCAGAGCCTCGTGCTTTTTCAGTGTTCTGTACATTGAGCAATACAGTCTCCTAGGACAAACAGGAAAACTTCAGTGACAGTTAGAACACGGATTTTATTCCATACATTATAATAAAAGGGTTTTTTCTCCATTCAGACTGATTTATCCTTCAGTCTTACAGCTAGTCTCAACTGCAAGAAATGTGTCATAAAAAGTCTGAGATGTGTTAAAAAAATAAAGGAAAAAAAAGAAAGCTGCATCTCAGTTCACCTATTCAGAGTTTTTAATAATAATTTCTGGTAAATTTGAAATTCCTGTCTACAAAAATGTGGTTTGTTTTTTTTTCCTTCCCTCATGAACTGCACTTTTATCTGTCCTCCAACTCTAGGAACAGAAAACAAAGACTACAGTCTTACAAAATAAGGGTGTATTTGACCTTGAAGAGCTACACATTCTATATACAGTTTTTAAAATCCTAGCAAATGTATTTTGTTTTTAGGAGTTCTGCTTTGAACCACTCTGCATGACCTATAACTAAAACCTGTAAAATGGTAAACTTTTTTTTTTTTTTTAATTCAAGACAAAACCACATAATTGCACTTAATGGTTTCAGGTTTTTTATCCTAATGTTGAGAATTTGATGAGGTATCAAACTGTATCTTATACAGTCTACTCTCTTTACTGAAAAAGTTTAGCAGCTGAACTTGACAATTTTGAGCAGTGGGTGAATGTACCTCAGTAAATATTGAGAGTTCTCTCTCCTCACCTCTCATTGCAAGGTTAAAAAACCCCACACCTATCCATACTCTGAAAAATTAGATGTGGCATTTAAATGCTATGGTTTGCTAAAAAGGGCTGATAATATTCCTCCTCTTTAGCTTAATGGTATTTTTTAAAGTGGCCGAAATAGTCCAGCATAGTTCAGGATAGAAAAGAAATCTCCCCCATAAGTTTATGAATTGTAACTCATTCTGTTTAGCATATCATTAAACATTCAGATTCTTGATTTTAGGCTCCAGACAATAGCTATTCTATTGTTTGTAGTAACATTTCTAACTTCAGCTCCACTGACTTTACAACAGCATAATCAACAGCTAGTTTACTAAGTCCTGAACAAAAACATCAGACATTTTGCATCAAAGTCATGCTAGGGACAACATGAAAGTAATGGAATATATAATGAGAAACGAGCTGAATTTCAAATATTGAACACCCAAATGCCTTTGGCTACCCAACACACATCCCAATAGAAGAAGCTAGTAGGAACAGCAGGATAATAGGCAATGAAATTCTAACAGCTGTGAGACCAGTGTCTCCAAAGCAATAGCAAAAAGCTAACTTTGGGAGTTAAGTACAAACAAGAATAAACTAAGATGCCATAGCATCTTAAACAGCCTAAAAGGAAACTGTCAGGTAATCCTAAGATGTAGGCTCATCAACATGCCGACTGTGCAGAGATCAGTCAAACCTCTCTAAGCCTTGGCCGCTGATCATCTCCAAGTTGTGATGATTCATTTTAAAGATCAAAGTGAAGAGCCGCTTGAAGGAGCTCCAACTAAGTCCATTAACATTCCTCCTCCCGAGAATCTCTTATTGTACAGAGCTCAAAATGCAGTCAAAATCATCATGCATTCAGATGATTAGCAGGTTAGAAATATATATATGGCACTGAGATAACCATTTAGGAGTTACAAAGATAGGTAAGGAAGGAAATGTATACCATGCTCATATTAACACATTTAATATTGGAGAAGGATTCCGAACAGTTTGAAAACAGACAGTTATATCTGAATTTTGCAGAGTAAGAAGAACTTACTGCATTGCTAATAGGAGTTTAAAATTTACATGCAAATCCTCATGACAATTGATTCAGAAGTGTACTCTACCTTTCTGTTGTTGCATTGCCCTCATTGGCATTAATTTCTGTGTTCCCTGATATCTGAGACTAAAAACTGACTGCAGGTAAAAGATCAGAAGGGTCAGAATTAGAGTTGCTTTACCGGCGTTAACCCTGTCCCGACTTATTTATGGATGAACCTTTGTGGTTTAACAAACACAGGCATTAGCAGGTTAATGAATAGATACTCAAAATTTTCTTGTGTGCTCTGGTATTTACTATACAAAATTCAAATTGTGAGCTGAAGATGTAATAACTAACTTTGTCATAGTTTTTTCTAGAGCACTCATCACTGTGGTAATTAAGTTATTCACAAAACAATTAATTAATCTTCATGACTACCCTTAAGGACAAGTAGGGCCAAAATTCTAAAAGCAGTGAGTATCATATTATGATACAGCCAAAATGATATGTGAAATACAAGTTTCGGATTTTTTATTTCACCTCTGGATTCTAGATTGGGGGTGACGGCTTTATTTTTTACGGGAATGGAAACTTTAGATTCACTTCATTATCACTGCCTCTTGACAACACAGAATTAACTGACAGAAGTATTGTCTTTTTAAAATTTTCCTAGTCAAATTAGCAATAAAGACACACTCATTTTGACTGTGAACTATTTTACTTTTCAAAGTAAGGAACATGGCACTTACTAAAAAAGAATATGATATTAACGAGAGTACTTTAACTTACGAAAGTAAAAATCTGTGGTATTTAAGTAATATAGCCATCTGATTTGAGAGACCATCCAACATCTGAATTAATATTGGTGATAAATTACTTCACAGTAAAATTATTCATACTCAGTAGGAAATTAAATTGTCATAATATGATAAAACATTAAAGAAACGTATCTCTTAGCTACACCTACGTATGTTGTATGAAATCAGTGAGTAGTCATTTTTTGTAGTGTTATCTATACCATATTCCACTCTACACATGGAATAAAGTCATGTTGTTTATTTAGTACAAGTTACTGACTTCATTAACTTTATATTAAAAGTCCTACCCCCCTCAATAAGTGAGTAGTGAAGGAGTGCTAGAACAGCTGCTTAGTGATAGCAGTATTATCTCTAATAAGCAACTCTCTCTACCAAGGTTCAATTTTATAAATGTATAGATTCATCCATTTAAAGTTTAAGTGATTGTATAGTACAAACTAAGTATTGCTTGTAAACTAAGTACGAGTTCTCCATTTTCTGGCTTAATCAGTGAGTTTGGGAGCATATTATATAGAAATACACATTGGTCAGGAAGGTGAAATGCACTGTTAGTTACACCTTGGCAAAACAGGAAATGGCAACATGAAATATAACAACTGAAAGTGATATGTGGGGTTTTTATCTCAGCTTGATATTATGTTATATAAATAATGTAGAAGGTTCAGATCCCAATCCAGTTATATCAGATAAGCATATCTAAAGTGAACTGTCTAAGGCATTGTGTACTACTGTCATACAGAAATGAACCACAGTGGAGATATCGAAGATGTTTAGATGTGTCGGTCCAGATTTTCATATACCATGGCTGCAGATCATTGTTTACCGCTCACCACCACCTGAAGTATTTTCTTGTTGTTAGGAAGATGGAGCTATTTCAAATACTTGCAGAATGAAAATAGTTGATAAATATATCTTCTAGTGATTATTACTGTACGTCCTGAATAACTTATTTTGTCTGCAAATTCATTAAGAACTTGGCCTAAGTTGGAGAGCCAGTAAACTAACTAGAAGTACACTTAACTAACTAACTACAGTCCTTCAAGTCTTCGCATGAAGCATGTGCATAAATGGAGACAAAAATCACTTGGTGTTTCACAAACAGGTCCCATCATCACTAACAGACAGATAATCCTTTTCCAGGAAGGCAGAAAGACCAAGCAGGTCTTAGAGACTTTTTGCCAGTATTAAGATACTGAAATAGATATTCAAGAATGTTAAACGAGAGGCATTGATTTTGCCAAAATTAATTGCCTGTCCACCAAATTATCAGAACTTTAACCTGTAGAAACAATTAATTGTTTTTCTTTAGAAACCGGTAAATAAATCAGAGAAAATGTGAGCAATGTCAGAACATTTTGTGCTCAACTTCGGGGAGACGTGATTTCAAAGAACTGTAATTGATTTAAAAGATAAAGTCCAGAATTCACAAATTGCCAGGAAAAATAATGCCATATTCTGCCCCGTGCAAGTCTGTATATCCTAATTAAAAAAATCTTGTCTGTGTACCTAAAATTAAGAAACATGCTCTGTACAGAATTGTCATTAAATGTATCTATAATATAACTTTTTCTTAAGTATAATTTTGCTAAAGAAACAAACCCATCGAAAGGCAAAACTCACAAAGTACTGAAGACAATGATGTGGCAGTTTTTCTTGTGTTTCATAATTCAGGTGTTTGGTTAATGGCATTTTCCTACTGGAGAAATAAGTAGAATTAACTGGGATTTGCAAGAGGTGTGGAATAAAATTTTGTTTTACAGGCCTGTTTTCCAGTCCTTGGTATAACAATTTAACATGGTCCTAATCTTGTTATTTTCTTCCTAATAACTAAAGCACTCACTGAAAATGTGAAAGATCATGAAGGACTTCTAGCTTAAGGCATCTGTTAGTCAATCAGTTTTGCTTTACTAGGGAAACAGCAGTCTCAAAAAAAAAAAAAAAGAAAAAAGGTTTATTTTTATGTTATAAACACTTCTTGAGATAGCAAAGTCATCACTACAGTTACATTTGACCTTTACTGCTTGAACTCCAGGGAAAATAATCGCAACTGATATAGTTAATTAAGAATACATAATGTGGTAGAAAATTGAAAACTGAAAATAGAGAAAAATTTATTTAGTAAGTAAAGCTCCAGGTGCAACTGTTTCTCAAATAGAATTTTTTAAACAATCCCTGATGTTATGATTAAAATAATAGTTATTATTCTGCAATTTCTGAAATTTTCCAGTCTCTTGAATACTATGGTCTAATCCTACTGTTAAAATTACATCCGTTGATAAACTAGATGTTCCATAGATTGGCCTGAAGTGTAAGTTGATATTTTGCAAATCTGATAGTGTTTTCCTGATATTAAAATGTGTATGTATACACACACAGAAAATTACACAGTTTGTATATGTCCACCTTGATATGTAACCATTACGTCTAATGTAGACCACAATGCAACAGTAAAATTTGATTTCTCTTAAGAGATTTAAAATGTATTAGTAGACTTATCTATTTTCCCATTTGGGGAGGCTTCTGATTCTTTTATAACATTGTTACTTTAGCATTCATTGCTTATAATAAACAGACAGAAGAGCTACAGCCAAAGGGCTTAGTCAGAATTGGGATCTCAATAATGCTATTCACTAAATAAACCAGAGACAGTGCCTGTCAAGGAAATTTATAACTGCATATTGTGTGCATTATAGCAAAGCACAGCGTACTCGTAGGACTCTAATGAGGAAGTAAACACACTGAGGGTCAGATCAGAGGGCTGCAACATTCTGCTCTCTACAGGGAAAATAAGGGTTGAATTAAATCCTCTATTGGTAGTGCTGCCACAGGTAGGGGTGTATTTTAGTCTTTAGACATATAAGCTGTTCTGGAAACCTATTTCCCAGTTTATTGTCACAGAGGTCTTCTATTGATCACAGCAAAACAACACTGTGATTGATCCTTCTTGTCTGTAGTGTTTCCAATATGCTCATAAACTAGAAGTCTAGGTACCATTTATGTGGAAGTTAATGGGACACTATGCTTGAGCCTAGGTTACTCAATAGATGTACAGTTTTACAGAACAGAGTCCAGCCTCTTTATGTCTACTGGGTTTACTGCAAGGATCAGCAAACAACTTAAATAGTATTGCACATAAAAATATTGCTTGATAAACCTATCACAGTATAAACACATCTCCATTGAATCATACTGATTTTATACGTTTTTCCATCCTGGCCTTAAGAGTATAGTAGCTGTCATATTTATCACCTCAGCATTCAATGCCGCCTTCTGTTATTTCAAGCCTTGCCTCCTTTTCTGTCAGGCTGTGTTCCAGGTCCTATATTTATGCTTGCCCTTGAGCTTCACCGCAACAACTGGGAGGCCTCTTAAGGCTCTAGCTCTCCTGTTGACACGTTCTATGCAAACATGCAATCTGTTCTCAAATAAAATCAGTCTTTGTCTGACAGAGCTTACCACGTTAGCACGTAACTCAACAAGAAGGGGGAAATTTAGCAAGGAAAGGAGGACAGAAACAACAGTAAAACTGGTGCTTGGCAAGGCAATAGAATAAAGTTTGTATGCTATGTAGTCAGCACCAAAGCAACTGCTTTACTCTTGTACATCTTGAGAAATCTGTACTTAGTTCTCTGAAAATGATGTACATACACTTCTCTGTCTTTCTGCTACCATGAACCATTTTATTGAGAGAGTCATGAAATTCCTGAGAGGCCTCCCACATCAAATGTTCCTAGAAGATAAGACAGACCATCTCCATCAGCAGCGTAAGGATGATCTCTTTCTCAGAACCTCATTTTTTGCTATAGCTTGGGCAGCAAGGTTAAGAAAATGAATTTCACAGTGAAAAGCCATCTTCTTCTTAAGTGAAAGGAAGGAATACAGGAAAAAGAACAGAAATTAGCTAATATTTGCCAACATTAATGATGAAGAGGACTGAAAATTAAACAAAATCATTATGCAAGTAGCATTATCTAGAATTGGTTCTGAAGGAATGACAATGTTGCTGATGCCACACTCACTGGATGTGTGTAGTGTGCTCAAGCGTCTACCTGCATTAATGCATACTTGAAATATGAAAAAGCAACATCTAATACAAACCATAGGTACAGCACAGATATGATTTGAATGAGAAGGGGCAAGGCAGCCATAACTTATTTTAAGTTATGCAAAATTCTATATGGCTTCAGGCCCTACCAATTAGCCAGTGAATGAGAGGCCATTTAATTTCTTTCACTCTATTCCTCAGAAATCTACTCTGGTAAACATGCTTGAAGCAAAGAATGCATAGAAAATGAAGGTAAAGGAGGGAAAGATGAACTGTGTGGAGAGAAAGAGTAATACTTAATTCAATATGGAGAAGAATTATCTGCAATTTTACCAGAAGTTAATGTTTTTTATTGAATGAAGCACTCCCTGTAATTTGACGTCTTATTCCAACCATATACCAACTCTTGAAGAAGTTACAGAAACGACAGGAGTTATGGTCACACTCAAATGTCCCATGAAGCAAACTCCTTCACTTTTAAAAGTTAAACCTAGAGGCAAAACCCCCACTTCTCCATAGCACTAGTTTCATTTGTTTGTTCATTTATTTCACTTTTCTTTTCTCCAGTAAAATTGTATCTGTTCTAAAATAAAATTAAATAAAAGTCAAACACTGTGACAATCTGTTTTTCACAAACTGGATATGATGAGGACCCCAAATATTCATGTTGCCAAAGAATAAACTCTGGGGATTAGAAAACAATCCAAGATTTTCTCTGCAGCATTAAGTCAACTTGCAGAGATAATCCAGCTGTATTCTGCAGCACTGATGAACTTCTCAGGGAAAGTAACGTATATGTTTTTAGTATGTTCGTTTTTCTTGTAAAATAGAAACAGCAGTCTGTTCACCAAGCACAAATTATGATTCTCATGACAGACAGCTGTCCCAGTCCAAAAGAGATTGCAGTGGTAGACAGACAGAAGGACAGAAGAACATCTAACTTGAAGGATTCTCTCCCAAGGAGCAATGGGCAACGCCCAGATGCGCACATGCTATTACTAGAATGGTTGGAAGAAATGTCAACTGACTAACGTTGGGTCAGAAAACAATTCTTTTGTGGTACAGTCACTGTTTGGAAAACAATATTTGGAATTTAGAATAAAATCAAAATATGTATACTGTATCAGCAATGAATCTTGAGCAGACTTCCAAACCGTGTAAGCAGAAAAATGTTTCTATGAATGTTTAGTTAAATCCCAAATCTGAATTTCAGTTCGACAGTCATCGCAGTGCTCATCTTAAATTTTAATACATTTCTAGTTAAGAAGTCAATTAAGAGGAATTCTAGAGCATTGGCGAATGTTAGAAAAAATATATATATGTATATGTGTGCATATCTGGAAAGTTAATAATTGTGTTTGTATTATAAACTTGGTTCTGAACGAAGTCATTCCTTTGATGCAAAGCAACTTACTTGCTGACTTACAAGACCAATCCAGTTTACTCGCAACAAATTTTGAGCAGACATTTTTTGCTCTTAATGACCTGTATGCATACACATAATCTGCATAAGTATTATTCAGCAGTAACTTTTAAAAATGTAGGTTCTATACAAATCAGCCTAAAAGGAATAAAATACTGATTAAATACTTATCTCTAATAATTCACTGGGGTTTTTTTATTAGTCATTACCTACATATTTCCCAGACTTTAATCTGATACCATACCTGTGACAAAGGGATTCACAGCAAAATGTTGCTGCAGTTGCTTCTTTTCAACTCACCTAACTATTAGTTCCAAAATTCTTCCCTTTCTGAAGACTCAAGGAAGCTTCTCTTCATCTCCTGCAAGCTCAGCTGAAGACTGTGACAGAGCTGTGCTGCTAGAAAGAAGACGACAGATGAAGACAATTTTATTCAGATCTGAAAAACTAAGTTGGACTTGCAACAGATGTGTTCAAAGCCGACATTTTAAAAGTAGGTGGAAGTCACTGTTCTAACACAATCACTTCAGCATTAAACAGCATTATTTAATCAGAGCATTAACAATATTTGTGACCCTTCAGATTCTGCAGTAACTTCCACTTCTGGATTGCCTTTCATGTTAAAAATACATGCTTTTAATAACAGCAACATATAACAAATATTTAGTAAGAACAGAGAAGCAATGTATAAAAGCGAGGCACACTATAAATAAAGATTCTATAGCAGAAATCTTTTTTCCACTGACAAAATACCGAGCAAAAAAAATATCACCTGCTCGGTGTTCTACCAGGCTAAATCTACTGTAACTCCGTGTGACTTACACCAGTGCAGCTGCAACATCAAAGTCCCCGTCTCTACTACTTCATAACATGAACTGCGTCCATTAATTAAGAGAATTGGAATTGGGCTTAAGAAATATCAGTTTATACAAATTTTGAAGGCCAAGACATTGTCTGGAAAGGGATCCTCTTGCATTAATATATTTATACAACACAGATTAACTAGGCTGCAAGATACTGAAAAATGAGTGGAGGTAGTTATTAACACATACTGCATGTCTAGAAAGTGTGGATCAGGCTACTTTGCAATTCCCTTCCACACAGAACAAAAAATAATAAAAAAAAAATATCAAGTTTTGTTTACATTTGCACCATTATACCATTTTTAATTTTTTTTCACATGCATTAGAATACTCTATTTTTCATGTTGTGAAAAGTAAATATATTCAGAACAGCTGCAAAACATTGCAAAGAATTACTGTCTTACAGCTGGCACTGATTTCAAGCAGATAGAACATTCACTACTTCATCTAACAACCAGCATAGCTAAGGATCAGGAAAAAAACAACCAGATAAACATTACAAATCCATTACTTTATTTCAGCACACCTTTTTGGTGAAAAAATAGTGTATAGGTTCATCTAACATCAGAAGGCATACGTAGTGATATGTAGGGAAAATGTATTCAATAAACAGAATGTGGGAACTGCCTATTTTGGTCATCTTAACTTAGATCAGCTTATTTCGCAGCCACAAAAATTATGAAGCTTTCACTAAGATGTCAAGTTGTAGCATGTGTTCTGCTGGTAACTGGCATACATCAGGTATATGGACTGGCTTTTCCTCTCCTTTATTTCAGTCAGTCCCACAAAGACAAAAATATTATCTGCTTATTTTTCCAAATGATACTTGTCTTCTTGCCATTGAACGATAATTAAATTTCATTCACAGAAATAACATTTGTGTGCTGCCCAATATAGATCGCTTCTTCCTGGATACACTTTCATGAAATCATATAAAAAAGCTACGGGTCTTGTATCAAGACTGCGTCCTATTGACACTGTAGGACAAACCTTTAGACAAAACTGGACATGCTAAAAGAAAACAAAGACTGAAAGACACTTGCGCCACAATTGCCTTTAGCAACCTAAACCTGACTCCTGTTTGAGTAGGTCTTGCAGTCTTGCTTCCATTGCAGGTGTTAAGAGGTCCAGAAAATACAGAATTAAAATTGCTTTTTCCCTAGCCAAGGAAACCTGTCAACATCACCTCTTATAAAAAATTGGGACAGAGGTGGCAAAAAAAAAAAAAATCATATAATAGTTTGGGTTGGAACAGACCTCTAAAGGCCATTTAGTCCAACCCCCCCTGCAATGAGGTGGGACATCAACTAGATCAGGTTTCTCAGAGCCCCGTCCAACCTGACCTTGAATGTTTCCAGGGATGGGGTATCTACCATCTCTCTGAGCAACCTGTTCTAGTGGTTCACCATCCTCATTGTAAAATGAGGATGCAGAGGTGCTGCAGCCCTCTGATTGTTTTTGTGGCCTTTCTCTGGACCCACTCCAACAGGTCCATGTCTTTCCTGCGCTGAGGGCTCTGGAGCTGGACACAGTACTCCACATGGGTTGTTACCAGAGCGGAGTGGAGGGACAGAATCACCTCCCTCGACGTGCTGGCCACACTTCTTTTGATGCAGCCCAAGATATGGTTGGCTTTCTGGGCTGTGAACGCACACTGTTGGCGCATGTCCAGCTTTTCATCCACCAGTACCTGCAAGTCCTTCTCTGCAGGGCTGCTCTCAATCCCTTCATCCTTCAGCCTGTATTGGTACTGGGGGTTGCCTGGATGCAGGTGCAGGACCCTGCACTTGGCCTTGTTGAATCTCATGAGGTTGACACAGGCCCACTTCTTGAGCTTGTCCAGGGCCCTCTGTATGGCATCCTGTCCCTCAGGCATGTCAGCCATGCCACTCAGCTTGGTGTCATCCACAAACTTGATGAGGGTGCACTCGGTCCCACTGTCTGTGTCATCAATGAAGATATTAAATAGTACTCGTCCCAATATAGGATCCCTGAGGGACACTACTTTTCACCGATCTCCATCTGGACATCGAGCCGTTGACCACTACACTCTGGATGTGACCATCCAACCAATTCCTTATCCACCGAACAGTCCACCCATCAAATCCATATCTCTTCAATTTAGAAGGATGTTGTGGGAGACCTGGTCAAAGGCCTTACAGAAGTCTAGATAAACGACATTCATAGCTCTTCCCTTGTTCACTGATGTAGTCACTCCATCATAGAAGTCCGTTAGGTTGGTCAGGTAACACTGGCCTTTGGTGAAGCCATGAGGGCTGTCTCAAATCACCTCTCTGTTGTCCATGACCCTTAGCATAGCTTCTAGGAGGATCTGTTCCATTATCTTCCCAGGCACAGAGGCGAGGCTGACAGGTTGGCAGTTCCCAATGTCTTTTTTTCTACCCTTTTTAGGAAAAACTTGGTGACTTTATAAATGAAAGGCTTCTTTTAAGAACTTTCATAATACCTTGCTTAAACTATTTCCAAAAGCACTTCTTAATTACAGCTTGAAATGGAATTTCATTTTTAAAATAATGGAAAAGGTCAAATTAACAAATTTGAAAATTATTTTTTAGGTCAAGTTCCATAAGTCTGAAGTGATACATTAGAGTTTATTAATAATTTTTTTCTGTTTCAAACTTCCAAACACCTCCATTTAACCACCACCTCACAATCCATTTTTCCGCTCAGGTCTATTGCCAATGCAATTTCCTAGAGGTCAGCTTAGACATCTATAGAATATATATCATTTTAACCTAAGCAACAAACTATAAGACATGAAACTGCTAGTGGAGCTAGTAATTTTTCTCTACAATTGACCTTTCAGTCCTCCATCTATTTCACATTTCTGTTTAATCACATAGCCAGGGTTATTCTCACTCAGCTACTCTCTACTTATTTTACAGTTTTAATCATATTTTCACCATAGTTCTTTCCAAATAAAGTCTGAAAAAATTCACTTTTACAATAATATTCTTGAATTTTCCATCAGATTTAAAAATTACAAGATCCCACCATCTTCAGATGCGGTATATTCTTTACAATACTATAGTCAGTTTTAAGCTAATTGGACTAGTTATAGTTTCAAAAACAACACAGAAATGGAAGGAATTAAACTGATCACTGCTGAGTTGACCATTATTTCTCCATAAAAAAAACAATAAAGGAATGATAGCTTTAATATGAATGTTTAAGAAGTCATTCAAAATAAAATTTGAAGTATTTTCGCTTGTGGTAAGAGAAAACCAGTTTGTACCATTAGGATACATTATCAGAGGTCACATGGGAGGAAACACAATCCAAACATAGCTTAAACTCCACCACAAAGAAGTTGACCAACACTGCCTTATTATCCTCCATCAGAAATGCTATGTTTAGAGAGCTGTGCTCAAAAATAGAAGATTGGAACTTAAATTAGAGAACCTGTAACAACATATTTTACAAATTTGCCAAGTATGGATGCCAAGTATGGACTACCACTGACTAATGTGGTAGCTTACACTAAACATGACATTGTATAATCACAGGCGGTTATATAATTTTTCTAAGGTATAATTACATACCTTAATTTCATCACTTGCCCTCAGTCAGGAAATAAAATACCTTTTACGAAAGGAGAAGATCAAATTCAGCTTTGCTGACTGTGCAAAGATGAGAGTAATTTTTAGAGAAGTAATCAAGAAAGACGATAGCTGTTTGCCGCCAGGTTTTTCTTAGCCTTCTCCCAGCATGACTCTCTCTCCCATATAATTTGTACCCTGGGATCAGAATGTACCAGCGTTTGTCCCCCACTTGTCAGGAACATGTCCATTGTGTCAATATCCTCATTTTAAAATATATATTTATTAACAACTTATTTTTATTATACTCTATGTAATAGGCTCATATATACAAATTGGAAATGATCTGATATCATGCAGCACTCTGGGAGACCTGGTAGCAGTTCAGGGATCCACAGTGGAAAAGTAACATTCAAATATGACTCTCTCTCAGGGCTCCCGCCCTGGACTGTAGTTAGGAAACCCTGTTCATGATTCCAGCTCAAGTCAGTCTGTACATATATGTAAAAGCGATCTTCTATATGCATTTAAAGGCCATTCACAATATTTTTTTAAGTTTCATAATCCCTTATTTAAAAAAATAAAATAAAATAAATAAAATCTGTAAGTTATCAGAAAATAGTTCCATTTGGTACTACCGGTTCTCTTTCCAGAAAAAGCCACGTTTTCATTGAAACAAAACAACAAAACAATCAACCTGAAATCCCAGTGTTTGAAAACTTCCAAATGATGAAAAGCAGTTATTTTTTACAGAAGATACTTATTTTCATATTTAGTGTTTTTTTTAATCCAAAGTTCAAGTATGTTTCAAAACACGACAGAAGGATAATTTGGCCAGCACTAGCGAGGATGCTTTTTTATAGACCCAAACGTAGGTTCACAGTAGCGAGAGAAGAAACGAGCCCTATGTTCACAAGGAGCTCAAAGGAGGACGTCTCAGTAACCTCCGATTCAGGAACTGTCAAGTGTATTTCCACACACTTTGTTAGTCCACAGTATAGAAAGCAATCCAACCTGAAGCCCACAGTGCAAACAATTCCCCTTGTAACTTTCTAGCTTTAAACCAGTAATCCTTCATTTATAACTTTGGTAGTTTACTAGGTAAGATGTCTTATTTTTACATTAGCTGTCATGATTTTCCAATATATACTGCAAAGCAGTTTGATTAATATTTTTGAGGGGGGAAATCTGAATTTGAAGAGTTATTGTTCGGGAAACCTAGAGGTTTCTTGGAGTAGCACAGTATTTCTACCATATGTTTTGCTTCCTTTCCTGCAAGTAGGGACCAGGTTGCTGTGGCAACTGAGTTACGGGCTGACTACAGAGCCGTGTTTGCTGACACTATGCAGCAGGATTGCTGCCCTCCTTGAAGGAAGAGTGCCATATATTACATTTCAGTTGTTTAAAAGAGGGTTCATTTTGACTCTGCAGTCGAGTTGTCATCTTGCTTATATTTACATCTTCTTAAAGGTCTGAAAAAGTCTCAGGCGCCAGCTGGCATGATAATAACCTGGCAGTGGGGTCAGACATTTGTTCCTGACTGTGAGACTGTAAAATTAAGGTAAATGGGGTCCTATCCCAGGAGAAAGGGTTGCTCTATAGTACAGATCTGATAAGACTGGCTTCATACTTTTATTTTATTATACCTCTTCAGGTCATAGTTTAAAGGACAAAGTGGGGTCATCGGTTGGACACTCAGTAGTCTTGCAAATACTATAGCATAAAGGAAATCATGCAGAAATTTCAGTAGCCTTACAAGTCTGCTACTTGATAGGTCACCCGACAAATCAAAAACTAAACAGAGGTACACACCCACAAAAATCCCACTTAGCATTACCCAAGGATATTTCCACTTTATTCTTTAGGAAGGACTAGCAATTAAAACTGTTCGTACAGACAAAACAGACCAAGAGAATCAAAGTGAAAATGATATATAGATTAGTGTTTGCTCTTCTGAAAATTTTCATTCATAGGCCACGAACATGAAAAAGTCCATCAGTTATCTCAGATGGGAGACCTCCTGAGCTGCCTCTAGGCATGACCCAGGCTGGGCACTCCCACCCTTCAGGCGCTGAACACAAGCCAAGGAGATCTTGGCTCTTGGTACATCTTCAATACCCTGTTACTGTCAGCAGCTTTTCAGTGACAGTGCATATGGAAGACAAATAGGAAGAGTCTCACATAAGGTTTTGAAGAAAACATGTCTTTCCACTGGACTGATGACCTGCACCTCTCTGTGAAGTCAACATTTAGGAGCTGCAAGTCAGTCAGTTGGTATCCACACAGTTTGGCAACTGCCATCCACTAGTGAATTCCCCAAAGAGAGCAAGTTTCAGGCTAACCTGACTGCTTAATCGTTTATGGACTGGATAAAGCACACAAAAATACAAGAACTAAACTTAAGAAGAAAGATGGAAAATACACTCCAATTTAGGATGATTGTTTAAATTTCTTGTGCTGTGTCAGGAAAGGAAGTTCACTTTTCTTTCTGTTCCCAGCTTTCTCTTTCATAGCTGTCATATTGCCTTCATTTTATATATACTGCCCAACAACATATCACATATTAATATGAAGCTTCAGGGCAAAATCCTAACCTCTCTGAAGTTAATAAGTGTTTTATCACTCAGCTTCCTAGGGCCATAATTTAATTGCTGGAAAAGGTAAGACCAGTCTAGAGAATATGCAGGTGCCGTCACTGTAACTAATTTATTCTCCAAGGTAAACAAAATCCTGACAATAACTTATTATTAACACTATTAACCTAACATTCCTTTAGCTCAAAAAAGGGCTTGTCTTCATTAAAATTGCATCCAAATATCACTTATCAAATTGGCAGATCTCATTAGTTAGATTTCGCCTTTAAAATCTAATCAGTATCTTAGTCCCAAATCATTTTTATGCTCCTTCCTCATTACAAAAACTGCTATTTTCAACTTAATCAGTTTTACTACTTAGTTATATTTCATTAGACACAAAAAAGCTGTGAGAGGGGGGTAGTCTGTTAAAGAAAACAGTAAATCTAGAGCTTGGGTTCTAAGAAATAAAGTGTTCTACAGGAGTCCTAAGAGAAGAGACTGAAGGAAACATAATCCTAACAGAAATTTAGGAACTATACCTTGCAATATATAATTAGGCTTAAAATGCACTATGTTTAAAAGAACTCTCAAATTCGTTTAAGTGGAATTATTGCCAGTGTATAATTAGAGTCACACTTTTTCTTCCTGTGTGCAAACCTCCTAAATCAACAAGAGCAGCATTCAAACCTCAGGTACACATTCACACCAAAGGCTGATCATTTATCAGCTGTACTGGGTTGGAGGGACAGGGCGGGAAGGAGCAAATCACAAACCCAAAAAACTTTCAAGATTTTTTGGAGGTGACAGCCACGACAGACAGCAGTGAGCAAAATCCCACTGTTCTCATGTTTGTTTGAAGGTTACAAGGTTGCTGAGCCATGTTGAAATTTCCCTGGAAACCCAATGAAACAAATTTTGTAGGACATTGTAGAAGATATATATGCATTACAAAGCAAATCTCTATTACTGTGTTTTGGTGTTCCTCTGACTGTATGATACATACCAAAAGCTGACCACAATATTTTTGCTTCACAGAAAAAGAAATTGATTTATCTTTTGTTCAGGTAAAAGTCATGATTCAGTTCAATTCACCTTGTACAAGAGAAATGAAAGGAAACCATGGAGATGATCAATGCAAAAACTGAAACCTCACAACGATACCGTGGAGAAGACATTATTCAAATTCAGTCTGAGCTAAGAGTGATACTAGGTCCATCAGACTCAAGGCCAAGATTTTAGATAATAATAATGAGAGATGCCAAATGTTCGAGTTGTAACTTCTTAAACAGACGGATTTTCAAAAAGCACCAAGGATTAGGTGAAAAAACCCCAGGGTTCTACAAGTCGCTTTCAGTAGCAGTGTCAAGAAGACTGCCTTTGAAGTAACATCAAAACTCAGGTCCTGGCTTCTAATAGGTTAAGGAGAAAGTCATACACCATTAAACCTAAACTAGGACTAAGGCTGAGCCCTAATGCACCATCCATCCACACTGCAACTCCCCGGCTCCTCTTGGTCTTTGACTGTTTCTCAAAGCTCTTTCTGAGCACTGGCGCAGCAGAAGCTAGACACTCAGAATCTGTGCTTGGAGGCTGTCCTAAGTGAGGATTAAAATGATGGGTGTCTTTAGTCCATCTGATAGCTTAAATGATCACTGAGTGCCAGCTCGGGTCAACTTGTTTGATTTCCCTCTGAAATAAGACTCAAAGCATTTAAAATAGTCCCCATGCCACAGCTGAAAGTGGTGACCAAAGACTGTGAGTACAGGAAACTACCCAGATAGTTACTGTATCCAAAGCATACACTGCAGGACAAGAAATTTAGGAACCAAATTGCCAGAAGTCAGGGTATGTGGTACCAAAGTCTTCTCACTGTTCAGCTACCACAGCTACTTAACATCAGGCTCCGTTTCCTGCACGTAGTGTCAGCGTGCATTCAGTGAGCCTGCCCTGCTATTGCCAACACAACAGCAGCGGTTCAGGCCATTTGCCCAGCACAGGCCCCATCTAAACTACGAAACAGGAATAGATCTGCAAGTTCATATCAGCAAGACTGCTAATGTCTCGGCTTTGGCAACTGCCTTCTCCAAGCAAATCTTTGATTTTCTAGAAGTAATACATTTTCCTCAATATCAGTGTACAGAAACCAGGAAAACACTACCATTAAAATCTCACTTCCAAAGGGTAAAACAAACTAGGCCACAGTACTGCTTGAATACGGGTGAAAATGAGCACAATATAATATTTAGATATATAAGAGATACTGCTGATGTGTCTGCTGCTCAGGGAAGATTTACAGCGCAATGTTGTATGAATCAGTGTGATGGCTGCTGTCAGCTACAAATATCATCTGCATATTACGCACCTACCACATGCAAAATACTCCCACAATGATCTTATTAAGGAGGCTGTGCCATACATCAAAATAATGTTGTACCTACAGCAGCCCATAGGTACTAAAATATGCCCTTCCTGCTTATTTTGTACACAGTGAAAAATGACATACTTGTGGGTAAACTTGCTCATTAATTCTGACAGATAATTCAGAATACATGCTTGATACTGCAACTTAAGTATCTGAAAGCTGTAGAAACAGAAATGTTCTAAATGTTAGTGAAAAAGGAAGAGAGAAAGGGAGAGGAACAGAGATGACAATTATTTGAGATACACAGAATTTTAGATGGGTAATAATTAACTTGGTGGTGAGTAGCTGAGATGAGCAATAGAAAAATCTCACAAGATTTCTTGAGTAGTATCTAAAAATATCTGCGTCTGAAACAGAAGGGAAACCTTTTCAACAATTACTTCTAAGTTTCCTTCTTCCATCCTTTGTGGCACAACCAACTTCTCCTATTTAATATCTAAAAAGCAAAAGAATTCTGCACATAAACACACAAGGATTGGGGACTAACTTGTACTTGTTCACAGCCTTGAGTAGATCAGCTTTTACTGAGATGGGATAAAGCTGAAGACGGGAATTCCGAAAAGTTGTCTCTCAAAAAGACACAATTCATCCCAGAGCTGCTTTATATAGCTGAGATCATTCCTACCTCAGTACCTTCAAGCAACATGGATATTCCTCTCCATTTGTCGCTAAGGTCCTTTGCATAGCACAGGGCACAGCTCAATGTCCTGGGCAGGGTAGAGCATACCCTTTCAATATCAACACGTTAACCCTTTGAATACCCTTTGAATACCAACCAGCTACAAGAGTAGCTTTGGCAGGACTGCCTTTTCATTCCTTACTCAGAATTAAAGAAAACCAACTCAGAGGCTGAAAGAAGGAAGAAGCCCCCATCCCAGCATGCATGGGCAATATGGGTCCCAGAAGAGATGACAGCAGCAACAGAAAAAAAAAATAGGCAATGAGTTTTAACTTGCATGTCAGACACCAGCTGTGATTTCACCAAATGCCGTGATCAGACAGAATCAAAGCATTTCTTAGAACAGCTCTGTGTCAAGAGCTGAACCTGCTCCTCAGGAACCAAGTGGATTCCTCTCTTCCACTTTTCCTTTACTGTATAAAAGCTATGCATAATCTACCCTGTTCCATATTTTTAAGCAGGACTAATTACATTGTTCATTCAAAGGTCAGGGCAACACATATGGCATGCAATTCAGAACAGTAAACATGAAAACATTTTTCATTAATTATTATAACCCCCAAGTAAAAAGTAAACACAAATAGTTACCTACAAAGAATATTCCCTTTTCTATAAAAGGAGGTGGCAGTGGATGCTCACTGGCAATGAGTTGTAGCCAGTACAATAATCTGAAAATTTATAGACACAGTTGGTACTCCAGCCAGCAAATAATGTACGCAGTTACTGCTACTGTTAATGTGCCTGCATGCCTAATACCGAGTGCTTTCCCCTTAAGGTGGCTTGAGCAACTGGTCTGTATTTTAATGGAGAGAACCATATGTAATGAAAGCAGATCTTTCAGGAGACAAGCCACACTTTCAACTTGTTCTTGCTGCCAGAGTAGTAATTGCAGTGAAATGGAAAAAAAACAAGTACACACCTACTATAAACAGATGGCTAATAAAAATTTGGGGAGCTCTTTCAATACAGAAATGGAGTACTCTAAAAAGACACCTACATAACAAATGCTTGGACATGTTGTCTCCTTTTATAGACTACTTAAAGATGTGCCCTTTAGCTCAGCAGCTAAACTGTTTGTTCCTTTATCGCAGAAGTTTCAGAATACACGTTTACCAAATATTTAACCTTTATAATAGAATATGTCAAATGTACACATGGCAATACAGGCAGTAGGTATTAACTACTAATGTGACATACCCAAATACGGTAATGCATTTTCATGTTATACATCACAGCTTTCTGGTCTACCATCTTTAGAGAAAGAGTAGTCTTGATGAAATGTGGAGGTTACAATATGCAGTAAAAACACATCCTGGTGCACTGAGGTTTACTCATGCCTGCAAACATCTGCTCTTGTTTTGTACTTCCATTTGAAGACAAGAACAAATATTTCCATTTACTCAAAAATGTTGACAGGTGAATCAGTGTTTCAACACTGAAGTAGGTCAGCCCATGTTGCATTATTCAGTGTAGCAACATGACACTTGTAAATGATAAAATATTGTCCAATACAAATTTGAAGTGATACAAGCATATATCTGCTTCCAGCAGAAGAAAAGCTGCTTTAATTTGAAATTGTCCCTCCTCCATCTGTAAGAAAAATGTGAAGTATTACAAATCAATTCTTTTTACCTGCCTATCCTTTTCATCCCAGTCAATAGCTGGGCAAACACATGAAATAAGAACAAGCACATGTCTGTTCCCAAGCAGCACAAGTGACAGAGGATTTAAAGGGACATCATCAGCTTCAAAAATAGTCAAGTAAAAGCAAAAAGAGCAAAAGCTATTTCAGGTACTACGAACTTCCCAGAGTCTCCTCTACCAATTTAGGGAGCCATAACCAAGTCATTTTCTGTTTCTTAGAATGTTTTCTCTCCCCTGTTTGCGATTGAAAACTCCTGCCCCTAAGGAAAACTCAAGTCTCAGTGTTCTACATTATCTGTACACAGAAATATTTGTCAGTGGGAAAAGTAAACAAAGCAAAGTTGGCACCTCTCACCTGCCTCATTTGCAAGAATTCTATGTAGCACTTTTAGCAATAGGAAGCTGGATATTTTCAGGCAGTGTTTCTCAAACAAATACTTGCTCGTGAAAACAAGAAAGAGAAATCAAAATTGCATTTCTACCGCGAAATCAATAACATGATTTACGCCAAAAAAAATACCCTTATATTCTCTTTCTAGAATATGTTATTCTGTCACAGATTGGTGACACCATATATCTAGCACAGATTTTCCTCCATGGAAAGAAAATAAATTCTCAAGATTGCAGACACAGACCTTGAGCACATACTTAGTTCAAGTAGTAAGGTGTGCTTTTTTGGAACAAGAAGAGACAAATTGTTTTTCAAGAAAAACTGAGCAAATTCAGTATTTAATTAAAATACAATGTTGTAATTAAAAAAACAAAACAAACAAACCCAAACCCTCTAGTGTCCTATGTGTAATTTAAGTACCTATTTAAGAATTAGACCTTTGAATAAGGTATTTGTACACAGTCTCAAGTATTAATTTATGGAGTTACCAGTCTGAAAAGCTATTTTTTGGCATTGTGAAGAACAGGCTTCACAACTATTAAGTATGTTCATTCATCTTTACGTGCAAGCAATCTGGTTATTCAGCAATGACTATACATATGCTTAAAGCTCAATATACCTGAACATATCCTTGCAGATGGAACAGCCCATAATCATAGTTGCAGTGGATATGATGGAAGAAAAAAAACCTACAAGCTCTTAAAGCGATATTAGCAGAGCAAATGGATGCAGATTTATCCAGGAACGAGGAAAGAAAAGCAAAGTCTCTCATTGTATTATATTACCTCCCCATTAGCAGCATGTTCCTGTGTTGTGGTTTTATTTGCCTCTGATCCTTAAAAGATGTGATACAATAGATTTAGAGAAGGACCTCTGCCACGCTTCATAAAACCTCCAAAACAACAAATGGATCAGAAGTAACTGGAGAGAAGAGGTAGGGCCGAGCCTTTAAATGTAAAACAATGGTCATAGAAGCCCACCCTTAGTTAAACTGATTTCTCTATTTAAAAAAAAAAAAAAAGTGTGATTACAGTAAGGTCTTTTTCTACTTTTAGAATGTTTCAGATTAAAAAAAAAAAAAAACGAAACCAAAACAAAAAACCCTCAGAAATCCTTCAAACGTGTTTAAGATAAAACTTCGACACCTCTGATCTAGCTATGTGTACACATAAGAGCTCCACTTTGACACTTTCTGTAGAAAATGGAAAAAGAAAAAAGGCAATGACTATTCTTGGAAGCATTAAAATTTTGGCCAAACGCGTGGGCTTGGGAGGGAGGCTTGGTTCTGGCTACTGATACTAGTTGTCCAGCTCAAAGAAATTAAGGGGAAGAAGGAGTCTAGCTGAAGCAATCGTGAATAAAATCACTGATATTCTTTCTCTCAGTCTTTCCCCAAATCACAGATCCTATCTCTTCCAAATGCCCATGCCAAATAACCCAAAGCACAATATTCCAGCATGTGTGCTCCCACGTGCTGTTGATAACACACTGGTAAACACAATGGCCAGCTATTTTGATGGCATGAATTTCTATGGGTCTGTCTTCTTGAACATGAACTCTTGCATAAAGCTCAACAGTAAAGCTGGAGAATAAAGATCTCCTAAAATTTCAGACATAAGAACAAGCCTCTGCATCCCATCTTTAAATACATTTTCTTCCAACCAACACTCCTATCAAATACTTATCTACATGAAATCACCAAAACATTTTAACTCCGATCACATTTAAGGTTAGCCACACCGAGACCATTCCTTCCAACTTTCTTATCAACCACATCTTAACTTGACATGAACAGGCTTCATTGCTCTACCTGTTCCAGTCACTGTATTTATTAAAGAGTTGCTTTTAATTTTTCTTTAGCAGTCTCGTTTCTCTCTTTCCTTTTGGCCACTTATCACAGTAATTTAGAGACTCAAAATGTTGTATATGACCATCATGTTGTCACACAGCACCAGAGTGCGGGCATTTAAAATGCCCCTGACAGCTCTCACTTCCATCCAGGTGATTCTAATTATGTTGCAGAGACGGATTTCTTCAATATTTACAAATTTATATATATCATCATCATCAAAAAGCACAGATGAACAGGTTCAGAAGCAGATTCTCCAAGCAGGAGTTGGTAGTGCCCGCACTGGAAAATAATGAGAGCATTTGTTTGAGTTTTTCTGCTTAAGTTTTGCCAGTCTTCCCCCCATCCCCTTTTCTTTCACTGATGGCAGTGGAACGTATGGCATAGAACAATCACCTCCTTGCTGAAAGAAAACATGATAAAGTGACACATCAGTTACTAATTTTAATTCATTTGTTTTTATTGTGTCTTGAGAACACCAAAAAAGATTGTTTTTCCTATTAAAGTGTGATTCTCTATAGAAAACTGACTAAACAGTGACACCATGGGGTGCCTTGCGTATTCATGCTAATTAATTTTCACCTAAAATTACATAGCATGTTAAGCATTTCAACTGCTACCCCTGTGTAAACACTCAGGAAAAAAAAGTGCCTTTTTCACCTGCCACATGACTAAACACTAAAGAATATTTAATAATTAGAATATAATTGTAATGCCAGTCAAACACCACAGCCCATTTGCTCTTCCACAAGTGTACTGGACTGTCACGGGCAAGACCACAAACGACACATGCAATGGATCTGGATCCTGGGGTTTGTCTAAGAACCAAAGAGATCAGAGCTGTTGCCCTGGGTTAGACAGATAAGAATCAAGAATACGCAGGGTGGTGCTGAGTACACAGCTACCCTATTGCAGCACCATGTGCTCAAATTGTAGCTTGTTTTAAGCAGAAGTGCTTTACCTTCTATCAGCAATTATTCAAGTGTTTTCATGATTGTGGCCCTTACTGCAGCCTCTCTGTGTTATCTGGCTGACGCAAAGCAGAACACTAAATTGGCTTCCAGGGCCCTTTTCAGTGAGTGATGGGTAGTCAGACTAGCAGTTCCTGTGCTACCCTGATTTAGAAGAAACAGCTACAAGATTAGGAAACCAGGTCTGGCCAGTTGCCAGTCACCGTGACAGACCAGTACCTCTCAGGTTAGTGTTGCTCAATAGGAATGACAGCTCTGGTCTCCTCTATTTGCAAACTGTTCTTCACATAAGCTTTGTAATTGCTTTATTTTTCACTATTGTTATATTTAGGAGATACCAACCCCTAAGTAGGAACTTTTCTTTTGTCAAGAGTTCAGCTTGCTTCTCAGAGTCATAACCTTTGATCATGCCATTACTATCCAGATGCAAGGTTAAAGAGTCCAAGCACGGCTGAAAGGAAGACTGAGAATCCTATTGGAGAAAATCCTGAGCCCCAGGCTGAAAGCTGGCTCTGCCTTAGGCACACGCGCAGCAAACCAGTACCCTTGAGACCACGTAGAAACATATATTGTATACACCAGGCAATGACACCTTTATAATGATGTAATATTTTTTGCCGAGGTATCAGCAGGTCCGTGTACTGAGCAACTCCATGGTCACATTCTTACATTATACACAGAACTGTTCTATTACTTTCTCAAGCAATACTTCCCAAAATAGCAAAATAATGCTGAATGCAAATTAAGCTGAGGAAGCTGAACTTCGGAGATAGCAAAGTTGTAAAGTGATCATTAAAATGTTGGTGACAGACATGCAAGCAGAGATATATTTGTTTTCCTGTATATTTTCTTTTTTTTTAAGCACAAATTATTTGAATTAATTTTCACTTTTAGGGGAAAAAAATAATTAAGTTGGAAATTCAGTTTCAAGAACAGACATGAAAAGACACTTCTGGAGATGGAGGCAGAGTACAGATTAAGTTCTGTATTTTAAAAACAGTTTTGATAGCCACATTTATGTCCAAGCCATTAATTTAAAGTTCTATTATAATTACAGCTTTGCCTGTAAACTTGATGATGTCTCTGATAGAATTTATGAGTCCAGAACACAATTAATATTTACGATTTTTATTTTAGTCATACGGATGAATCCCAAATCAAGACTTAGGGCCATACTGCACTTGGCATTGTACAGACTAATGTGACCTAAACTCTCTTAGTAACACACATCTAAGCATGCTTAAAACAATAAAATCAGTAAGAGATAAAGCCAAATATAAAATGAAAGCAGACTGCACAGAAAACTTTGTTTTTTTAGTATAGCCAACTGTTTCTCTCATTGTTCCTGATCAGTACTTTTTCCATTTCAATGGAATTTTCAGTTCTCACTTGTTTAGGTGATAAAAATGAGGTGTTTTTTTCACAGGCTCAACATCCTTCAGAGACACTTCAAGTGTTATGTCTTATCCAATTCTCACTTTAACAAGCTGGACAACTTTCTTCAAACAACTTCAAGTTCAGGCAGTACCTAAAGCGCGCTCCACACGTCTGACCTTGCCCTGCTAAAGTAAGTGGGAAGGTTGGTACTGACTTCAGTGGACCTCAGATTTCATATGCTGTTCTAGAGGTCAGGAAAGCTAAAGCTGAACCTTGGATCACTACATTCAAATAAATTTGGGAAACGATCAGGTTCAGTTGAGCACTTCAAATCTGGACTCTGCTTCTAATGATAAGAAAAATTATCCCTGCTCTGACTGCGCATCAAGAAGTATGAATCCAAGCTTTTTTTGCAACTGAGCCATTTCAACTGCAGCAGCTAAGCTGTGACAATAGTAAAATACGTTCATAAATGCCATCAATGAACACACCCAACATGGAAGGAAACCACAACACTGATGCTACACAGTTCCTTCTAGATTGCCATGCATTTAAAATAGCCTCCCTTGTGGCCAGCTGCTTTGACAATCTCAACTTTTGAGAGCCAAATATGAGATATCTCAGATCAGCTCCTTGAAACCAGACGTATCCAGGAGGTCATGAGCTGAGTATCCCAAAAAGGGAGGCACTCAAAATAACTCTTTGAAATGTGCATTATTGTGCTTTAGATGAGGAACAGAAAGAGAAATTACTATCGCAGAAAGTTGTGTTAACAACAGTAAATGAGGTTCATTCAAGCGGGCTGAAAAAAACATTACCTGCCCTAAGGAAATGAATTTAGCACAGTGGTCTTGTTCTGTCCAGAAGAACCCACTTGTTTTGGGTGCACATCTCTAGACACAGTGCCCCAGGTTATTATTTGTTTTCTAAAACAACCCTTAACTGTGTTTTTCTGAAACCTGTGTCTCTTTAGATTTCTCAGGGTGACACAGTACTGTGAGAGACATCATGTCTGATTACATCAGTCAGACTGCATTAAGCTGTGTCAGTAATGACGGCCAATGGGACTGATGGAACTGGGTGTGACACACCCCACTCTTTCCTTTTACATGAAATATGACATTGATTTGGGGTCAAGGAGAAGAGGAAAAAGAAAAATCACAAAACTTTCATACCAACAGAAAATGAATTTTAAAAAACACTGTTCCTGTGCTCCCTTTCAAGATTGAAAATCTTTTATTATGTTACATACTAAAATAACAGCAGTGAGCTACAAGATACTTCTGCTGTCAGCTGTGCAGAGGTCTGTGTTGTACTGGGCACTTATTTTTCAAGAAAAAGTATGAAAACTGCAGGATGAAGCCTAAAGAGTTTTGCATGTAAGGATGTACTGCTTATTCAAAAACCTGCACAGCCATCCCTTCTGTGTCTAGAAGAATGTTCTCTTCTTTAATAATTCTGTATGTGTGAACACAGAAGGTAAAACAAAGCAGTCTACACTTGAACACTCGTGGAAAACTGCAACGGTTTGGTGCATCCTAAAGGCTTCTGGTTACTGATCCCATGATTAAGTATTTTAACATTATTAACATGCCAGTCTCTAACAAATTTCTAAGAACTCTTCCTGTGGCCATCTGATTCTTTTGGCACTGGCTCAGGACCGCCAAAGGCATTTACTTCCCTCGGTGACTGACAGGGGATTAGGATCCGAGTGTGCCCAGGCTGCAGAGAGGGGCCAGGAAAGCCTGCAGTAACAGACCTTTAAAAGCCTCAGTCTTTCAGTACTAATGTAGGCTCACAGATGAGATTTAAGCTATCTTCAGTAATGCCAATGTTACAGAAGCCAGCATATTACTTGCCATGGATGCATCCTCCCAAACTCTCAAAAATCTAGGCAGTTATGAGAATCCAAAACAAATCAAAACCTGGAAAGCCACTAGAACAACAAGACTTTCATATGGTACACAGCAGAAAAAATCAGTCTCTTTTAAAGCAGATCACTTTCTTAAATCCCAGACAAAAATAAGAAAAATTATGAGTAGTAACAAGCACATAAGGGCCATTTATCCTTTTAACTTTCTACTATATCTCCCCGCCCCTGCCAGTTTGAGAATTCTCACAGCCAAATCCTCAGAAAAGCTAGCTGTTTAAGAGCTGCCACACTTCTATTTCCAATATGAAGCACACAACTTGAATTAGCAGAGTCACATCTTGAGCAACAAGATGAATCAGCGGCTCTTGATCTTCCATCTTTACCTCTGCTGAAATTACATGAGGCACGTTAAAGTCCTTTGTACCACCAACACTAGAAACTGGAGTTACCAAACATTTTGTATAGGTTGACACCCACCTGATCCTAACAATTAACTAGTGTCATACTCTTGTAGCAAAAGAAATCACACATAATCAAATGGCTATACTAAATGCAACTTTACAGTAGTGAGGGTTCAGAGGAAGAGAGTAGCTGGTTTGTAGGCAGCAGCTGACATAAGAACCCCAAATACTACATATTATTATGTATTGATTATACATACATCTAGCTTTGCCTTCTACTTTTTTTTCTCCCCCCCCTCCCCTTTTTTTTTTCCTAAAAGTAATAGGACCCAGCAATGCACCTCTGTGTTTGATCCTCCCAAGTGCATGGTAAACAGGCTGCAGCACTGCCAGGTAAATTAACTCCTATTAATTAAAGCCATTACAAGCAGCAGGAATTACATCCCATGTAATTCTGAGGAAATATAGTTTTTTTTTTTTTTTTTTTTTTTTCCTGTTGCCTCAACAGTTCAGAACATCATGACCTTCCAAAACAATATAGCAGCCATGCAGCAGGGCAGAGGAAATACGCCTTGCGGGGGGCTGGAGGAAGACAACGTCACACATGCAGCAAACACACACACGGAGAAATGCATGACATGTTCAAAGCCAACATATTGATCCTTGGTAACCAACGCTACAGCATGCTCTCTGCCAAATGCTCAGTCCTCTATTAGTTTTAGCTAATGGCCCAGCTGCAGGGGTAGAGAGGCCTGCCAGGAAACCCATAAGCTTATACGGCAGTGTGATTTACAGAGAGGGCAGATCATTGTTTGAGTTCAACAGATCTTTGCTATGTTTACAGCAAAACAGCTGACAAGATTTTTGCCCCATATACAAATGACTCTGTGCAGGTCTTAAAGCCAGTTTTGTGGTTCAGCAGGAACTTGACCATATACAAGCAACAGATAAAAACTTTTGAGTTTGCGTGCTGTGGCAGTAAAAATAGATTGAAGTATGGTTTTATATATGCACAAAAAATGTATCATTTAAAAAAAAAGATTAATTTATATTAAAGAATTCACTTTTTAAAAAAGTTTTCACAGTTCACATATGGAAACATCTATTCCAGAGTACAAACACAAAGGTATTTAAGTAACTTGATCACTCTGAGCTTTCACCTCAAAAAGACGAATGTATGACAAGCAGAAGAAAAATAATTGGCCAGGTAATGTTTAGAGTCACACAGGTACATTTGAAGGTCCCTCCCTGTCCTTAAACTCCATTTCTAAATGCATCCAAGTGTTCTGATAAAAATCAGCCCTCAATGTGAAATAGGAAGTGAATGCATTTTTGCTCCATTTCAGCCTTATCTCCAAAGGTCATCTCTCCCCCAACACATTTTGCTTACAACAGAAGAGACTATATTTTCCATGATGTTGCCTCAGTAAATTGTGTGAGTCAAATTAATTTGTGTGTCCATTTTCCACAAAATGTTTTCCAAAGCCTAGAGCTCTGTACAAGAGAATATGTATAAATTAAATGTCTTCAGAAGGAAATTATGCGAATATTGAAGCTGGGAACTCTGTATGCAAACTTTAGCATAAAAGATCTGAACAGAATGCAGAGCATAAGCCTACAGGTGGAAATATAATTTACTACAAATGGCTTTGTATCTCATGCAGAAAAGTTACATTTGTCACTTCTTCAGCTTACACTCTACTGAATAGAAATGGAAGTACAGGATATTGCTCGCTGGACTTGTGGCAGGAAAGAACTTAGTGATATTTCTAACCTTAATTGATCAAGCTTTACTTCTAATTTCTAATTCAAGTTCTGCTTTCCATTTTTACAACCAATCTTGGAGAAACAGATTTTTCAAGTCTGACTCTCTAGTTCCAGTGACACTCAAACACCCATTTCTAGGACATGGCAATCCTTGCTGCTTTTTCCTGTCCAGAACACTCACGAGGCTATACAAAATAGTGCCGTGTACCAACACATTACACAGTGATAAGGTCATGAAGTCCAGAATTTGTTGGCTACATCTTCTTATCATGCGTCATTCAGGAATCAGCCTATGTTAGCCATGTTTTCAAAATACTTCTCCAGAATTTGAAAGGAAACAGCAAAGCTACAAGGGAATGAAGAAAAATCATCTCCTTTGGATAAATGCAATAGTGTCATGTTCTCTTCCAGGGCCTTGAGCAAACCTGTAATTTACTTTAGTATCCTTTACTCAACGACCAATGCAAGCGTGAAACAAGCTCTTGAAAACACCTTTCTCTTGGGAAACTAATCTGTAATCAAGACATGGTGTGTCTTCAAGGTAAAGCAGGGTGAAACCAAGTAAACAAATGAAATCTTTAGTCGAATTCACCCTATGGCACCCTGCTCCTTCACTCAAAGGCATCTCACCCAGTTTCACGCAGAGGCTGCTATATCAAAGAGCACATACACATACTACCAAATGAAACCTACAGCAATTCTTGGAGTAGCAGAAGGAAGACACAAGACTATGATTCAGGCTCCTGTCTGGTGATGTGTTAGCTGAGCCAGCCATTTTTTTGTTCCAGGTACTCTCTGTTTCCAAATGCTGAATTAGATTTCAAACAATTCCACCAGCAGTCAAGATATGCTGATAAGGCATTTCTATGAGCATCCCTAATTTGCTATGGACCTAGAGTGTTCTTGACCACATGCAGAGCACAAAAGAAGCTATCAACCCTGTCCAGAGCACATGATCATCTAAAGAGGGCTTTAAACATGTTAAACAGGAGACCAGAACTTACTCCCTAGAAAGGCAAATACTAGAAAACAAATTCCCTGCCACTAATGTGAATACTAGAAACGAAATTGTGGAAAGCTCACCAGCCCAATGACACCTTGATGCCCCGCTACAAGTAATGAACACTGACATAGCTGAGATGTCTGCCTGGAAGCTATCTTCTAACCCAGATGACAGCAATAGAAAAAATACATTCAAGAGCTTGGCATCTGAGTCTTGCAGCTGTCAGAGCACAGAGTGGCCACAGGTGTTACTTCCAACCATGAAATCCACGAGGGAGGGAGAAGGCAAATGAGAGTACAAATGCTACCAGCAGAACAGGGAGTACAGGACAGACATGAAAATCCTTCAACTGCCAACATAGTGGCAGACGCCTTCTGACTTGTATTTACATTGTGACATAGAAATAGCAATCAGATTGGTAATCTTAACCTGTTGAGCATGTGCCTTTAATGCAAAGAGTCTTAAAAATAAGACTTGGGGGCAAGGTGTAAATTTACATATATATATATATAGTCAGAGCATTAAATGACTGAGGGGTGAGCACACAGCAGTTTGCTTCTTTCCTCAGTGATTGCTCAGTGATGTGGAGATGTACCCATTTCTGTCCATTTTTCTTCTTGCTCTGTTTAGACCTTCTCCTTTCATCCCTGTGGTCAGCTGTCATTTCTCATTATATGAACCATCTGTGCTGGATGCTGCTTCTCCAAGTGCCACCTTTATGACTGTACTCATATCCGCTATAGCGCGATGTAAATATCCACATGAAAACTAGTAATATTAGAGGTGAGACTGTGAAATGGCCAAGGAACTCATGTCAGCTTTCTGTAGTTACGGAATTAGGGTAATGGATCATTTGCAGCATTCATAACAGAAGAAAGGTCACTCCCCATGAACCCAAGTCATTCCCTCCCCTTTCTTTTCCTCCCTCCAAAATTCACCTATGCGTAAGGTGGAAAGTTGCAGCAGCAGAATACTGGGAAAGTCGTTACAATGGCACAGTTCTGCAGCCCACAGAAATAAATCAGACAGACTTGCTATTGCAGCCAAAGGCAGATGCAGCTCTCAGCTACCCTCCTATAAGCTGCTTACTCACTCCATGAGTGCAATCTACTATTATCTCAACTCTATACATATTTTAATTCCCCCCTTTTAAAAATAGAAATTAACATAAGAGAGCAGTAAAAGACAACATTCCTCATGAAGAATACCTTAATAGCAATAGAATGCATTACTTCCATCTCACAGAATTTCAATTAAAAAAAAAATTCATTGCTTTTCCTACAATATAATAAATACGTATTTTTTTAAAAAAAATTATCAAATCCAAATGTTTTTATAGCCAGCTCCCCCCCTTTCCATTTGTTCCCTTTATAAATACATTTATAATAATCAAGTATATACATAATACTAACAGATTTGATTCCTTAATCCACACAAATTCTGAAAAATTAGCTAAATCTCTTCCTGTTATTTCCTTTCCGGCTTAAAACAAAAAAAGGACATATTTGCCCCAAACAAAAGAGCTGGACCTAAATTCTTCTATGTAGTCATTTGAAAAATGCAAGAAATCAGTTGCTGTGTAACCACAATGGTTAGATCATAGATAGTCCTTTGGATATATGAAACGGGACATGGTTTAAGTGCCTTAGTTTTTAACTATGGCATATTCAAACTATTAAGGTGGACAATAGATCTATGTAAGCCCTTAAAAGTGTAAAAGTAAAATATGGATTAATCTCATGCAGTATTTTCTAGAGCTACATAAAAGAAAACAGACAAATTCCCTTAACAGCCTTTACATTACAACTGGTCGCCAAGTCCATTTATTCCAAAGCTTTTCAATTTAGTAGTTGCAATTTGAAACTTAAAGTCTGGGAGAATGAGTACCTTGATGATTTATTCAAACTGAAAATCTGATGCTGATGTTTAGCACACAATTATCTAGCTACTAATCAGAGGATTTACCAGGGTGATGCCTATTTAATGTGATGGTATGCACAGGGTCCACACTGCCATAGCTGCCAGTAACACAGAAGTCCAAATACCAGCCCACGAACCCATGGCTGTGAATTTCACTAGGCATCAAAAAGGTCAGTAGCAACTAATGATTAAAAATATTTTCACAGCCCTGCTGGTACTTATGATTCCATACCTCTGAAGTACTTCAGAAGATACAGATGTCTGTAGCATGCAAGCAGTTGACAAACACTAAGTTTAAATACCAATGGAATTTAGACATCAACTCATTTAGTCATTTTGTTACCTAACCTGTTACCAATTTTCAGCTAACAGTGCCTAAATACCTTAATAATGAATCGACTTTACCAATTTGCATCACACAGCCCGGTTTCACTTTAGGGACAAACTAATTTCATGGTACTGTGTTACATGGGCTTCTGAAAGTATGACGACCTAAGAGAGACTTGCAACATTAAAGAAAACCACTTACAGCTTTCAAAACAGAAGGGGAAAAAAACCTGAAAAACAGGTATTGTTGTTGGCTTCATTAATGCCCATCTTGGGATAACAGAGCGGCTTTCATTAAAGTCACAAAAAAGCCAATTACTGCTTTCCTGTCTTCTTTCTCCGCCCCTAACCCCAAGTTCCCATTACAGACTACAGCAGAAGTTTTTCCACATCTGATGCCTGACAACGAAATGGAGAGACTATTAACGAATTGTATCCAGTCATCATCCCAACTCTCATTACAAGTTAGATATCACCTATAACTTGCAAAGCCTCCTACTTTCAGTGACTATGAACAACGGACTAAATGGGGTTCATTATCAACTTATATTACCAGCCTTTTCCAAAGCTATAATATATTCTGCCTTGTCCAACAACTCCCAGTGAGATAAACAGGTCTGAACTACGCAGAATCAGGCTCTGCACAAGTCAGATTGGCCATTTAGAAAAATGGGGAGTGCTGGGAAATGTCAAGGTAGGGCTGTTCTAGAGAGGACATGACTCATAAATCTACAGATTTCCAAATGTTTGCTACAATTATTCATGACCATCTAAAAATGTAGGTGGTAAAATATGGAGGTCCCTTTATGACCTATTAAGTTCCATCTTACTGCAATGAATATTTTTTCCAGAAGAAACCATACATATTTGAAAGTAAGGTCAGGTGCTTTTCTTCCCATCCCAATGCCGCATCATTGCACTGAAAGGAAGAAGCTTCTCAGCTTCACTGCAGTGGAGCCTCAAGCTGGCAGTTCCCGTGAAATGAGGCTGCCCCAGTCTTTCTTGAGAGAGCATCTACCAAAACACTCCAAAGGAAATACGGCACATATTCTGTTACCCCATCTCTGCCCTGTTTTTATCACAATGGGGAGGACTCTGCTGCCTGTCACCGTTAGAGATGCCCCAGGGTATCTGAGACATCTGCCCGGGATCAGATATAAACATTATCTGAGGAGTTAGTAGCTGTACCCAGGAATGCAGCGTTATGAAAACAAATATCAAATCACCATTATCTAAATAAATGCCCTGATGAAGTAGGATTTCTTGCAGAAAATTCATAATTTATGTGACTGACTTTTAATTGTATTTTAGAGATTGTTATGTTCATGAATAATAACTAACCTAATGTGGGCTTCTCATAATAAATGTTTTAAAATGTGGTGATTTTCTAGGAAATGTACCTTCTGTTTCATAAAGCTAAGAGCTTAGATATATGTCTATTAATTCATTAATATGTAACTAAGGCTTCAGTGAAACATTACCATGTTAATTAAGTATTAGGTACTCCAAGGTGCCAAGTCCCTTCAATGGAACAGTGTTCCTCAAATTCCAAAAGAGCAAAACAGCTTTGTTGTATCACTCTAACATTCATATGGGAAGCCTTTCACAAAGTAACCATGAATTATGTCTCAAGAAAGAAGGGATGCTGCCAGCAAGAAGTCAGAACACATTAGTTTGTAAGGATAAGGACCAAAAGTAATAAAATTTGAACCCAATAATAAAAGTAGGAATTCACCTTAAAATAAAGCTGGTTTGGAAACCTTGGTCAGCTAGGATTAATGCTTTTCCTCTTCAGTGTCTGGATTAAACAAACACAAAACTCAATCAAACAGATCTCAGTCAAGCTAAGATTTGACGTGCCACTAAAATAGCACTTAAGCAGCCACCTGTCCTATCTGAAACCTATTGAAGGGTTTCATGTAAGCCAAATTCTCTAGTCTAACAAGAAAAAAATAGTACAACATTAATGCTGCGATTTATAGGATACCTGACTGCTGCTATATGGCAACATGTGATACTGCACATTTCAAAAACACTGTTAGAAATATTATGCAATCAGTCTCAGCACCAATGTTTAATTCTTTTCCCTCCATTTGTTTTCATGATGGGACATATACATCATAAAATATGGGGTGAAAGTCACAACTGGGGTTAATGCAGCTGTTTAGTTTTACACTTGCCTGACAGAAAGGAACAGGTTTCAGATGAAGAATTATGAGAAGTGTAAATTGAATTGCATTGTAAAAACCCTTAGATGCCATATTTTAAATACTCTATTATTTTAAAAAACAGGAGCATTGTTGTAAGTTGTTGTACAGGTGAGTAGTTCATGCAACTTAAAGATTCCAATAACTGAAAAACAGTCTCACCCCTTAAAGAAAAGAGGAACACTGAACTGTTAGCTTCTATAAAATGTGCTCTGGGTTTTTTTTTTGGTTTTTTTTTTGGAAAAGAAGCAATAAAAACAGTACACTTAAAAAAAGAGAAAAGATTATGCACATACAATAGAGATAATTGTTTTCATTTGGGTAACCTTGGGTAAGATCTAATCTAGTTAAGTGACACAGATGGGTTTTTTGTTCACTCATGTGTAGGTAATTATTCTTCAATGTAGTCATATATTTTAACGGATGCTGCACAAGCCAGCCACTCCTGAAGTTTCTCTCTCCCTAAAAACTTTCCATTGTATTTCCTGACAGAAAAAAACCTTAACTAATGAAGTTTAATTTTCTTGATGACCTGCACTCAGTTAAGAACTATGTTACTAGATAGGATGGATATCTGAATATAATACCAAAAAAAGTTATTAAGCCACTATACAGTGAAACTTACAGCAACTGACTAATTTTTCCTTATCATGGAATTTGATTATATGCCAATTATGGTCAAATACTGAATTTATTCAAGTTGTATGGGAGCTTTGTTACTTGAACTCAGAAGATCAGGACAACACCTTGAATGCTAGTTGAATCTTAAAAATAAAATTCTGTGTTCATCTAAAAGCCCATTTACTGCTGTGCTCCAGATTTTTAGGAATCTGAAAATGTGCCCAGTGTTTTGAAGCTGTAGAGGAGCCTCTTCTCGCTTCAAGCTTGGGTAGCTGTTTTAGCTTTTGTGTATGCCTGCTGTATTTGCTGAAGATAAACAACTCTCTAGTCAGACTTTGTCTTTATGAGCCATGACTAAACACTATGCTCAGTTTCAATTTACCAGATGAAGACCCTAAAAATGCATTTTTCAAATTAGTTTTTTCCTTGTTAGCATTTCCATTTGTATTCTGGTGTGAGTGAAATTCATCAACTAAAAGACTTCTAAACTATGTAAGCCCAGGTAATG
>VZSZ01004489.1:1761491-1897305 GCA_013398815.1 Ibidorhyncha struthersii | reverse complement strand
CAAAACATAGGCAAAAGCACGCCGTAGGTTCCATATAATGTGCAGGAGAGTGTTCAGGTGCTCTCAGTGTCAAAGGACCTACTGGGATGTGGTGAGACTTCACCATGACACAGTATGGTCAGACTGCAAAAACTATTCAATTCGGACCACTGAAATTCTTAAAATGAAGACAAAAGGCTGCCATAAAGTTTTCTAGATTACAGATTAACCGCCAGTTTCCAGTCTGCAAATCAAGAACATTTCACTAGGTGAAATCCAGTTGTATCAGGGCTGGTCTAACTTGCTAACTCTCCGTGCCCGTAGATTTCATTATGAAACTTGCAATTAACTAAAGCTGCATCCACAATTGCTCTTTTTTTGTTGTTTGTTTGGCATCCACTATAAATGACACAATATTTAGTTTGGAACAACCCAAATCTGTGTTGTTTCAGTTTTTTCTCACACAAGACAGGGGGAAAAAAATATTTACATTTGATATGAAATGTTCCACTTGATCAAATATAAAATATATGGACAGCTTTGAATGTAATCATCTGGATGAAGGAAACTGTCACACACAATATCATAGAAGTATATTATTTCTGATCATTTCTCCTCTCTAACGTCTGCTAAACATTTAACAACGTGACAAGCATCTTATTTGCTATATACAGAAAATGCTTCCAAGCAACCTCTTGGCCTGTCTGAAGAGAAGCCTTGATGGGGCTCCTAAACCCCAGACTACCTGTATTCACCTCAGGCACGGGAGATTAACAGGAAACCTATAGGTATTCACTACCCCCACAGACCTTGCAGGCTTCACAGTGATTTGGGTTACAGAATGATTTCGAAGTTATCAAAGGCAATAAAAGGTTCTATTTTGTATCTGCTTTTTCCAACCTATAGAACCTTCTCCACCTTAAAATATCTCAAATTCCGCATGTTTTAATGAACCCGTAATGCACTGTGAGTATACTGACACACAAAGTCCAAGCTCTTTTAAGTAATTACTAACTCCCTGCATGTCAAAGTCGCTTCACATGCAACACAGAAGGCTGTGGAAAGGCAGTTACTTTTGAGTTGAGACTCAGTAACAAAGCTGGTAGGAAAACTAGTAAAAAAAATAATCTTTCCAGTCATGGGAAAGTTCTTATAAGTTTTTTTTGGCCAAACCCAAAAGCATTACACCTGTACTTTTCCCTTATGATCTCTCCTCTGACACTCCTTCCCCTTTTAAGTGCTCTGCTGCCTTTACTCTCCCATTCTCTCTCTTTGCTCCCAAGCGTCTGTCCTTTATTACCTCTTGGTCCTTACTCAATTTCTTATTTCTCACCAGCTATCATCTCTACAGAAGTCTTTCCTTCACCAGATGAGCTTTCCAATACATAGTTCTAAGCTGTGTTTCTCCAGCACCTCCCTGGGGGAAACCTGCCTACACCTTAAACTAAACACAGAGAAACTGAAATTTTTATGTAACCTGCAATGGGGGATTATTATAATACTATGCCTGCTTTTTTTCTTCTTGTAACATTGTTCCACCAAAGCAAACCCAGAGAAGAGATACTAAGATTTTTCTATAAACTAGAGTTCAAAAATGCAAGAAATATCCTTGTCCGAATCAACCAGGACAGTGGTTTTGCTCAGCTCGCAGATTCCCATTGCCCCCACAAGTTTCCATTTAGGATTCACCGCAGGCACAAAGGACAGAGTGTGCTGGACTCTTTGCAGGACCAGAGCCAAACTCCATTATAAGTGACCAGAGTTTTCCAACACAGGAAAACACCTGTACGAAGATCTGAAATCCCCAGGACTTAGACAATTAACACATACAATTAATGTTAACATGGGCACTCGTACATCTTCTGCAGTAGTATGTGTTTCTTTTTATACTGTATTTCAAGGAGAGACTTAATATTTGACCATTTACCCATAGACGATCCTCTAAGTATAGTATCTCCTACACGCAAATTTGTTTACCAAGAGGAACTCATTTATTTCAGGGCAGAATTATTGATAGCTTCCAAAAACAAATAGAATTTCTGACTTAATAAAGAGATTATGTATCTATCGGATTTATGAGGCTATAGAAAATATTAAACCCATGAGAACTTAACTCCAGTGGTTCCTAAGTGTTATTTCCAACCGCTAAGTTAATGTCTTATGGTATCATTATGCAACTTTTTCAATCCCATTGGAGAATTTCATCTGTTCTCACTTCTTGAATAAATAGCCTGAAACGATGTACTCCCAAACTGTTCTGGCTGAAAATCTTATGACACCCTGTTGAGAATCATAGTTAGATTATTATTTCTTGCAAATACAAATATTTGCTTCTCAAAACATCCAAGGATGCCACATTACTGAACAGTTGTTTCTTATTCATCTTTCAGCTATCTTATTAGAACTTTAAGAAGTTATTTTCAAAAGATAAGACAACTGAAAATGAAGTAGTACCAGCCATCTTACCATTAAGCTTAAACTTTATGAAAAGCACAGGGATAATTAGTTAGTCTTTACTTAGGATGTGACTGACAGTTTTTCAGTATTTGTGTCAGTGAGCGAACGTAATGAGGATTTCCACATATAGGAGGTGCCTTCTTAGGCCAGTGCCACAGGCCCTGTCACTAACTCTTGACTGCACTGGGAAATGCTCAATTTTGGAAAGATGCACTCACTTAAAAAGAAAAATAAAATTAAATACATTAAAACCAACTAAAACTCTGCCTCAGTTTGGAGAGAGACCTTCAGTCAGCAAGACAGTTTTCTTTCTTTTAACTCCTGATAGCATTTCTGCCCCACAGAATACATGCTAGCAGATCAGTGCTTAAAAATGGATCATTCTTTCTGCTGGACCCTTCGAAATTTGAGTGCGTGTGAGTGTAACACCCAGCTTGATTCTACCCTCAACATCAGTGAATCCATGCCTGGGAATCTTGGTATCTCAAGGACTGAACCCAAGTGCCACAGGCTGAGAAACTATTGTTGCAAGGGAACTGAAAGCAAACTCAGCATCTGTTGTAACAGCGTATCAACAGCATTAAATGACTGAAGGTTTTGGTGCAAAAATCTTAGCCTGAATGTCCAGCAATGCAAAGTATTTTGCTATCCAAGCTTATGTACTCAGGCATTTTTCGAACAAAGAGTCAAGTTCCTAATCAGAACTTGAAAAGCCAGTCTTGTGGCGACATGGCACTCCAGAAAGAATTGAGTTGGACAATGGGACTCATTTCAAAAACAATCTTATAAGTAATTGGGCCAAAGAACATGGCATTGAATGGATATATCATATCCCCTATTGTGCACTAGCTTCTGGGAAAATTAAGTGATACAATGGACTGTTAAAAACCACCCTAAAAGCAATAGGGGGTGGAAGCTTTAAAAATTGGTACAAGCATTTAGCGCAAGCTACCTGATTAGTTGACACCAGGGATCAATCAATCAAGCTGGTCCTGCTCAATCAGACCTTTTACATACTGTAGAAGGGGATAAAGTCCCTGTGGTGCATGAAAGGAGTATTTTAGGGAAAACTGTTTATGTTTTTCCTGCTTCAGGCAAAGACAAACCCATTCATGGGACTGTTTTTTGCTCAAGGACCTGGATGTACTTGGTGGGTGATGCTGAAGAATGGAGAAGTTCAATGTGTACCTCAAGGGAATTTAACCCTTGGTGAGAATACTCAGTCCCGAGCTGTATGATGCTAACCGCTAAATAACACTATGTGTTCAATGAGTGTTTTTCAGGATAATGGTGATGAAACCTGAGCTAGCTTCATCAAGTGGCGTCCAGCAAACTCTTCAAGATGGACATACTACCCATTGGCACAAACCACAATGAATTTCATACCATCTTTCCTGCCCTGAGATGAGATCCTGCAATCATGAACTAAATGGAGTTAAACTTTTGTATAGAAAGATAAATCATAGCGGAGTGACCTGCATGTATCTATCTATCTCTGTGTGTATAGATTTGATAGATTAAAAATAATAGCGATCTGAGCAAGATACAAATAGTATGGAACAAGGGGTGGAATGTTGTGGTTTGAGGTAAAACAGGACCACTTTTGTTCAGTAACTTTGCTTCTTAGCTAGGCCTCTTCTAACTACTGAAATTAGCAGCACATTTTGCAGATGCTGTTTGCTCTCAGGGTGATCAGAGCTATGTTCATAGCTGCTGCCCAGGCATGGTATGCAGAGAGGCTCCTGCTTATACCTATTGCTCCAGCACCCACGGGCAGTGAACTTTGGTACTTGCCCCGATGGAGGATCAGAAGCAGAAAAGCATAGAGGAGTCACACCTGCTGGGACAAGTGGACAGGACAGGTGACCCAAAACTGATCAACAGGGCAGAGGTTAACAGAAGTTAATCATCCTCCTAGTTGTAATCATGGGCTCTCGGTTGTATGTTCCCAAGCTTTCATCTGAACCTTTCTGTTATTTTTCAATTCGGGTATCACTGACTTTGAAAACCAGTGTGAGACACTGAGACATGCATGTGACTTCTAACAGCGCAGGCAAGTTTCCATAGCGGGATGCAGCGATTCAGGAAGTCCTCTAGTCCACACAGAGCCTTGTAAAACTCAAAGTAAACAGTTCCACCTTGTTCTGTGCTATTTTATTAGTTTGGGGTTTAGTGAGGTTTTCTTTGTTTCTTTGGGTTTTTTTTTGTTGGTTGTTTGTTGCCTTTTTTTTTTTTTAAAACATTCTGTAGAACAAAGTGTCATTATTCATAACCTGCAAACTTAACTCCTGCTAAAATTGATCTAGTCATTTTTTTTTAGTTACACCATGAAAAGCCTCCATTGCAGATGTCTGTCAGGAATACAGTTAGCTTCAGAGAAGGAAATAACAAGGTTACATGCCATTGTCACTTCAAGATGATATAAATCATAATAGTGCTCATTTTTTTCAAATTATTTCTATTTAAAAGTTTCCTAATAATTCATCCCAGCCATGGAAAAATTACTGCTAGGAAGCAGATTTTCTAGGCCATTTTTTTTACCTACATCCATATGCCTGATTCCATTTTGAAGATACCTAATTAGATTTCTAAATTAACTTTGCATTTTAGCTAATTGATTGTATTCTGCATGCAAGCAATGCAGTTTATGAACTGTTTAAATTTTAAATCTGTTGCCCCTCTGTTTTAAAAGAGGGCATTAACATTTTTTTCCATTATAGTCCTGAGAGGGTCTTGACATTTGCTTTGTAATCTATGTGCACACTACATAAAAGGCTTAAAGATGACGCATATGTTTACATAATTTCAGAATTGTGCAAAGATGGTCTATAAGTATAGCCACATATTTCACCACCTTCAGTTTTGGGTTTGTTTGGTGTTTTTTTTTTTTTTTTTTACTGTGTGGCTTTTTTTTTTTTTTTACTGTTATTGTCTACTTTAAAAGATTTTGAGTTTGTAAATATGGTGCCAAACTGAGATATTATCTTGGTGCAAACAAATGATCAGCTGAAAGAATCCAGTTTAAAATGCTCTCCAATTTTATGGAGAATTGACAGAGATCAAGACAAATTGGGGAAAAAAAGGAGTTTGCACTAAGCTGCAAAAAGATACTTTAATTCAGGGGGCAGGGGAGGGGAGAGGATTGTTGTGGGGGTGGTGAGAACAGAACAGGTGAATGTGAGAAGCTTAAGAAAAAAAAAACAAACAAATTCACAGAACTTGGTCTGCTAAAGGTCAAGTCAATGAGAAACAGTCTGACTCCAGGCCCATACTGAATATGTAACTTTTACAGAAAACTCAGAAACCAACTTTCTTTAGAATAAACATACACCACCCTAAGTTTCATTCATTCACTTCTGATCATAAGACTGAAAACTACATAAATACCTGAAAAATATGCCAGGGAAGAGAGGACTAAGCACAAACTCAGTAAAATCTTTCAGGAAGGCAAACCAGTGCAGTCACCAGTAAGCTGTCTGGTTACAGCCACACAGCTGACTACTGCCCCATGGGTTTTTACACAAAACCCATTGCTTATCAGTAGAAAACATTAGGACTGGATATTACATTTGTCTGCAATGCAACAATACATGGCTAACACAAAGCACTGGACTACATGTACAGAAAAATAGGTCTACAGCTACACAGGTCTGCTGGAGAGAACAATACTGCATTCATTGATCCCCACTTGGCAGCACCGGGTCAGAGACTCAAATATTTTGTTTTATGAACTGATTACAGCACTGGTGCTTTTAATTTTTTGGCATTAAAATTTCATAAGAACTTTAATGTTGACTTACTGCACATTTACAATAGCCACACTGATCCAATCGACCATGACGACTCTAAAAGCCTTTTAACACACTATATGAACTATAAACTAGCCTTGACAAAGGAGCCTTTAGAGACTTTCCAACATAGTAATGTATGCTTTAATAGGGTTTGTTGTTAATTCTTTATGGCAGTCTGAAATTGCATCAGGTGTTTCTTTTTGCTAAACATTGCTAAACTTCAGAGGTAGTAAAAAGCTGTGTGAGCAGGGTAAGGTGTGGCATTTTGCAGTCAGCTTTGAAACTTCTCACAGTTGCTTAACTCCTATCACTTCAGTTTCAGTTGAATTTCCAGCTGTATAGGATATAAAATAGCCTTCCAGCTCTCGGGATATAAAATAACAATCCATAAACCAAAGTGCTCTATTCACAATCCTCAATAACTATGCATAATTCCCCATAAATGCCCCCCCACAACCAATTCTTGCCTCTATCCAGAAGCAACCAATTCATAAGCGACTTCTGATTTTCTTGAATATATTCATATCTCATCTTGCTTCACAGCTAATAACTTAATTGCAAGATTTTAGTTTAACTACTCAAATTTCATAGTAAGAGAGTCCATTCTAATTGGAGATTGAGCTCACATGGTATTATTTCTCCTCCGAAGCTGGATTCATGTAATTCTTGAATTCAATGTGCAAATACCTACATTTAACACAGGCGATTTCATCTTTTTTTTTAAATATTTGCCTAATATTTGCTACAGTTTATTTTTTTGACTTTTATTCTTGCTTTCCACACACATGGTCTTACATAGAAGAAAGAGTCTTTTTTTTTTTTCTTATTTTACAATGTAAACAATACACACATTAAAACTAGTGGTAATAATAGCAATCAACTCATTTCTGTAATTTGCACTTTGACAAAGTGATTTCTTAAGAAGATGTCACAAACCAAGTTTGAAATGTTTCAGATTTTATTATTAATATAGAGAGCAGTCTAGGCAATCCTGAAGGAAACTAAAAGGGAGGACTGAAAAAAGGCAAATGTATTTTAAGACACCCTTAGTACTTAATACCCAATCACCTAACAAGGGGGCTGACACATTAATCAAAAGCTCAAAACTGCTCTGTGTAAACACACCATCTAATAAAAAAATGGACAGTCAGACCACTTCATTCAGGGCATATAGGCTTCATCATAATTCATGACATGATCCTTTAATTCCCGATTCCACTTCAGTCAGTCTACGTCACCTTCATCAGCCTGAAGGTTAAGACTGTTTACAAGATCCCTGCCCATGGTAAACTACTGTGAGAGAATTTGTCTCGCCCAGATAATTCATACCACAGTAATGAATGCAAAGTTGTAATCTCAGCAAAACCTTTCTTTGGCAAGAAAAATAATGGAACAGAAACAAAGAACACCCCTTTTCATGTTTCCTACCACCCTACAGACCATCACAATTTACACAGAATTCCCACATGTACACATTATAAATATAGTAATATTATAAGAATATACTATAAGAAATAAGCCAGTGTACTTTAGCTTACAGGAAGAAAAATACATAGTAACCTATTTTTTTTCTAAAGTTGACAAAGAGGATACCTCTGCCCCCAAATCATAATAATTCTCTTCATCCATATACTTTTTTATTTAAAAAGGTATTTTTCATTAAGTATCCCACAGCGTAAGAAATGTACTAGCAACATTACAAGTAGAAAATTTGTTTGTAAATGGGATTGGGAAAGGCAACTCAAAGACAAGTGGAGAGGTGAAGAGTCGAAATATCTGCTGGAGTCTTGTTTGTTTAGATTAGCAACTGATTACCACTTGCCCACATCAATTGCAATCAACTGTATTTATATTTATCCTTGGCATTTCCTTCTGAACTATCAATCAAAACACTTCTTTCTGGTTTTCATGTTAATGCCCGCTTCTAATCTCCAATATATGTGCACTTAGTCCCTAATTCCACAGCACTTAAACATGTATTATAAGAAGCAAGAAATAGTGAAATAATTTAGCGAGTATGTGTGAATTTATGTTCCTGACAGAAAGCTGACCCTTTCCTTTAAGGTTTAACTGAACTGAAGCTTTATTAAGGTCAAAATTGCTCCAAACATTTGAAAATTTACTTTTCTAGTAAGGACTACTATTAAAAGACTATTATTCTGTATGTAGCAGTGTATTATCAAACAAACCCCCAGTTCTGTCATCTCCTTAAAAATCATTTTTTAGCTCATAAAGCTTGAGCTGTAGATCCATCAACTTTTCACGCCAAGTTAAAAACAGTACATCTTTATGGCCACCCTTTAAAAGTGAAAAAAGCTAATAGATATTAGTTTCTATTTACTATAAAGTTTTAAAATACACACTGAACAGCTGATTCATTTCTACTTTCTGGAAGATTTCTGGGGTTTTGGTTGTCTGCTTTGTTTTTTAAATTCTGTAAGTACTCACAACTATTGTCCAAACATGAGCATATCAGAACCCACCACTCTCAAAGATGGCAAAAAATGCTATTGTGTTTCCCAAATACAAGACATTCCACTTTTCATGCGTGCTGTAGTAGTAGCTGTGATAGAAAAGAACTGATGCAGTGTGGGGTAGTGTCCTGGTTTGAGGACTCTGCCTCTGTCTTTGAAGAGGGGTAGAGGGGAGCATCTGTGAGTCCCATCTGCGGTCCCCCACCTCCCCAGTAGCTGATTTGGCCTAAACCATGAGAGGTAGACAGAAAACTTTTTGAATGTTTACAACTTCAGGGCCTGTTCTTGCAGTCCTTGTACCATCGAGCCTCCACGAGGTACTGTAATGTCAAGAATGCTCTAGATGAGGCCAATAAATAGAGAGAGAATGTTCACTTAGTTAAGAAAGCTAGATTTCAGTTCCTCATATTTAGCTATTAGGAACAGCCTGATCATAAACTGTCTTGGTCTTCAGTTTACTCATAGGTGTTTCACTGAGAATATTATATTCAAAACTCAAGCTGTTCATGGTACATAAGGCACACTGTGTGCTTCTGCACCATACATGCTATGGAAAACTCACAAAGGCAAGGTTCCCATGTAAAATCTCCTCATTATAAATTCACTCTTTCTACCTTTAAAACTGTGTATTTACAGAAATATGAAGCTTTAGTGAATATCGAGGCTAAGTGAAATAAAGGCATCCATACAATGTGGACTGTTTTGCATATTTACTTCATGTCTCTGGGCACACAGGTAGACCATCTTTGAACAGTTCTTCCAAGTGAGTTGGAACACGCAAAGAAATTTCCTTCTGATATTGTCAGAATTGTCCTAGAGCTCCTAATTTGTACGATATTCAGCTCCTGATAATGCACTGAATTATTACTTTAAATACAAGTATACAGAACTTCCAAACTGATAGAAGTCTATGAATGACTTTTCAAAACTTAAAAGCCAGGCAAAGACTTTGCATTTAAATTGATTTTTTTGAAGGGTTTCCTGAAAAGGCCTATTTTCATGACCGTACATAGTGATATCTAGCAGGATACCATAAAGCATGGGTAGCCTAGAATAGAATGACATTCATTTACATACAAATGAGCTCATTACTATTGAATTTTTTACCAGCTGTTGATTCAAAATTTGAAAGATGTTTTATGAATCTACATAAAATATTAAGCAATGGCTATTCTATTATGAGCATCCCTTATTAATTCTTTGTACTAGTTTTTAATCTGCATTTTATTAACTGTCATTCCATATGTTGATTTTTATCAAAACCATCACACGCCCAAGTTTTAATCTATATTAGGAAGTATTTCCAAGTGTAAAGCACATTGGATTGCCTAGTCATGAGAAGTTCAAACTATGACATGACAAGCTAAAAAAATATACACTCATGTTTTAATGGAACCAATATGCTACATTTCCTTTCAAGGAAAAATGTATTCAACCCATCGCTTAAAGCTACATTAAATTTATGGGCAATCTCTGCAAAAACTTCCTTGAATAAACATTCACTTCAAAAGGATTAACATACATCTTTTCAGAAGCCAGCTCTTAATCAATATTCTGGTTGTCTTGCTTTGAAGCAGCAGGAACACTTATTCTTCATCTACTGTATAGCAGGTAATATGCTAGACCCCCTTCATAAACCCTCACCTGGGTAACTCCGGGAAGATTTAATTTACACATACACAGAGAAATCTTTATTTAGTCATTAAGAATGACTTATGTCCAGAGTGACTTTGACTAGATTCACGTTATATTTCATGCACTCCCTTACACGGTAACAGCATGAGCAGACCCAAGGGACATGCCTTGAGTTAGGAGATCTACTAAGCAATATCTGCCAGAAGGACAGCCTGCCTTCAGTGGTGCTGTCAATGCTTCCCTCTGCAGATGGGCAATAGTAATTAAAGCAGTTTATTGATCATTTAATATGAAAAACTTAAGAGTTATCCAGAAAGAAAAAAGAGATTCTAGCCTAATGCAGCAGCACAAATTCTGGATCATACGTAATAAGCAGCCACTGTGTTGACAACTATCCCTAAAGAAGTAAGGTCCTCCTAAGCAGAGTTGATTTAACTGAACTAGGACTACGATGCCTCAAACAGCAAAGAGATGATGCCATGAATGTAACAGGAGGTAAAGGGAGACAAATGCATAACCTTGCTTCAAAATTAGTGCCCTTAATCAGAAGCATGCAATGATGACCAGTAGCTCTTCATGTCACATAGTTTTACATCCCAGAGGTACTGGATTTCGTTGCTCTACCATCTCAGAAAGCCCAGCTCCTCCTCTTGCCATACTTAGATCTATCTCTCATCTCACTCAGTGGCAGGGATCTTCGTATTGCCACTTTCAACCTTGACAAAAGACAGAGAGCAGCTTCTCACCACTATGAAGCACAATTCGTTTGAGCAGCAATTTGGCACACTCAGAATCAAAAGATGAACAATGCAGGACAAAAGAAAACAAAAAAGGCTTGGAGCTTGCCAAATCATGACTGAAAGATAGCCCAGATTGAGGGCCTAACCACAAAATTTCACAGGAATTTCAAAAGGTGGTTTAGACAGTGACCCCATTCTTGCATGCCAGATTTTGATTCTCAAAGCTGCAGCAGTGTATCATCCTATTCGGATATCCTTTGGACTATGAACTTCCCCATCACTGAGCATGAATTAATAATTTCTGAAGTAGTGGATTTTAGTTTAAGTGTTGCAGCACATCACTGTTAACATTATAGCCTCTGAAACTGCAGATTGTGTACTAGTGTTCATGAGTTTCCTTCCTGCAGAGTTTTTGGAGGAAACAAGCATTCATGAACAAAGCTTTGCTAATTAGCTCGGAGCCTGCCTGTCTGAAGGAGCCATCAGAAATGAAAAATGAGAAGCAATCAGTGAGAGACTTCAAAACACAAGAAATTGGCAACAGCAACCCAAAACATAATTGTATTCTAAATATTGCATCAGCTCTCAAATTAGAAATATATAAATATAGGAAAATTCTTTAACAGAAATGATAAGCATAATTGGAAGGTATTATAGAGCTGATTAACATATACAGGAAAAAATCTTTATTTTTAATACATTATTCTTCTCATGTACTTGTGAGTACGTATCTAGCTTTAATTTCAACAGTTCTTATGAATAACTAACCTAGAAAACCATCGAGAGCATCAGCAAAAACTCACTTCAAATTCCATCTTATGCACTTAAAACATAGCTTATGCAAACTCTCATTGAGAGGATCTTCTCATATGCATCAAAATGTAACATTACACCAAAGGTTGGTGCAGTGTTAAATCAAACACCTCAGAGGAGATGCAAAAAGATTTTCCCCTGAAAAGCCACCACACAAAACACAACAAAAAGATGTCATCCTGATATCACACTGAAATACTGATGCACCTTCATAACAACATAACTCCAAACTGATAAATTAAGGTATATAAAAAGTCCAGCTGTATAATCTGATTAATAATGACATATCATAGAGGAACCTTCTTTATTTCAGAAATTAATCAATTAAGTGATTACAAACTTAGATGTTTTGCTTTTGCAGTAGTCTAACAGTGATCCAGCATATCATATGGGCCTAATACACATGCAATCATTCGGCTATATCCTGAACTGTTGCTGAGAAGCTGTTTATATTTACATTAAAGGCTAGGGTTATCCAGACACTTTCTAGACATACAGATTTTTCTGTGTTGTCTTTTTTCCCCCTGTGCTAAGTTTCTCAATATATCTCAAAAAACAATAGAGTTATCTTTATCAGAAGATATTTGCTTATTTTATGCCCAAACTATTCCCTTAGGGGATAAGCGTTGTCAGGAGTTCAACAGTGGAAATTTACACTACATTTAACTTTCAAAAAAAAATATTCTATTTAGGCCAGGATCCTTGTCCTTGATGAATAAGACAGCTAAGAACTGGACTAGGCTTTGAGAGGAGACACTATTTCACTGTATCTTATACTTCAGAAATGTCTATACTCATTCCATGTAAATAGGCTGCATCAAGCCAGACATCCAAAATACTAAAAAGAAACCATTGCTTTAAATTTTGAAGTTTCAAGGAGAGATAAAATAGATGTTAATTAAAATCTCAGATTTGGATTCTTGAGTCACATGCAGTATTTTTTCAAGGATTTAGTCAAAGCTTAACTAAGTCTTTACACCTGTTCAAGTTTGACTGTGGCTAATTGTCTGTGAGACTGCTGATAATTTTCTAGATGTTATCAAGGTCTATTGCATAAACTTCTTCATGGAGCTAGAAAATCCATATTATTAACATGATAGAACATAAAATTTTTGAAATATAAATGGTTTGGGAATAGCCAGAAAAGGGAAGTATTTAATACAAACCATACACCTACTTAACACAGAAAATGGCTAATAATGTAGAAACTACCATGAGATTGGAGGGATTCCTTCCCCTCCCCCAACCCCCCGGAATTATATGGAAGTAAGGAAACTCAAACTTTATAGTACACAATTTGCTCTAGGCACCACGTGCATTTTTACATTCACAATTGTCTGGCTTCTGTCATCTTTTATTTCAGAGTCATTGTGTCAGTTCTCCTGAAGAGCTCTAGTACTGGCTTGCCCATCCTATATTGCTAGCACAAAACAACAGTCCCCAGGTTCCAAACACTATTTTCAGAAATATCACAAAATAGTATTTATGTACACACATATGCACAACTACAATGTGTATCGTGTATCAGCACCTCAGATAATAGGTCATTAAGTTGGATGGAAGTGACAGAAACCAAAGCCAGAAATAATGCAGGATTGTACAATCTACTTTCTTTGCTTCATGTGACTGTAAAATACTACAGATCATTTCTGGAATAGTGAGAAATCATAAAACCCAAAATGTTGAAACCTTTACTGAGGTCAACGGTTTACTCACATGACTAGCCCATTACAACATCAGTAAGATAAGAAGGCCAGTAAGAAACAGTGCATATTCACCTACAAAACCTATTTTCCTTTTTAACAGGCATTCCCAATAATCAGACATCTGCATAACCTAAAACGCAGCATTCTATTCCAGTTTTTAAAATATGAATTCCAACAGAAATACAGCTTTCCTGTTCACAAATAAATATGTATAACAATAAACTCTGCATAGTGACAATTATATGTTCAATTGAAAGGCATAAAATGCTTTTAAAATATTTTTCTAGATTGTAAGAAATTGTAGTTTTACAGAAACCCATCCACGTAGGGATCTAGGAACAGCTATTATTGAATAACTATGCACAGTCTAATCTATGCTCTGTTTGCCTTTATAAAACTACTTCACAAGCCAAAATACATACTTTACACACACAAAACAACTACTTTGTAATTGTAGGTGAATGAAAGTGCAACATAAACACCAAGTTTTTTGATAGGACGACTTCTCCATTTTTACTCATAGCTGCAGCTAAGAATGGGAAGAACCAGGAGGGAGGTAAAACTGGGCACAATACTGGTGTCAGTTGGCCAGGCTCCGAGGAACCCCCCCCACTACATACACTACTCATCCTAACAGACACACATCATCCTAAAACTCATATTCACATCTTTTAGCATGCAATGCTTAGGTGCTTAAGAAAAACTAACACTGTTCTCTCAAAGAAAGCTGAGCTTCTCTTACATCTACAAAAATTCTTATGCATTACTAACTGAAAAGAAAATCAGCTCAAAGAGCTTATTTACAGAACAAGAAGGTATATCATGATGCCCTGTTAAAGAAATTAATTGCAAGATCTCAGGCAAAAATCTAACCACAGTTTGACTTATTGGAACCAGGGTGCACCACGGGATTAAAAAAAAAAAAAATAATCAACCATTTTAAGAGTAAACTTGAAATTGCAGGGACTGCATGTTACTATGTTCACAGTTTGTAGTGCAACAGAAAGTTTTTAACCGAGCTGAATTTCTGGACACTAAGAGTGCATATTAACTAACAGGTATCTTGATTTAAAATACAGCAAGGATTTTATCATGAGATGATCTCAGTAATAAAAATTAAATAATTAAAATGCTAGGAACAGAAATCCACATTTTTCAGGGTACAAAGAGGCAATTTTGCTGATGAATTTTTGCTGTTCTTTATATAGCCAGACTATTTTAGAGTTATCCACATCAGAGACAGCAAACCAGATTCAGCAGACCACTGCTCTATTTCACTACAGGAACTCAAGGATTTCTGAAGGGTCTTTATTCCAATTGTTAAATTAGAAGCCTTTATTGTTGTCCCACAGGGCCCAAAATAACCTTGAATATTTTATCAAGATATTAGGATATAAACAACTTCTAGGTTTTATGGAAAATGATATTGCTTATACTGGTATCAGCAAGACATTTTTATTTTTTTCCTGAAATGAGAAAGAAGATTTATTTTTATGCATAATTGAAAGAACTTGTACAATTGCAAAGGATACACATGGGAAATAATGATGGAAACTGTTTGCTGATAGTACCATTTTTACTAATTGCTTCAATCCACAGGAAGTGGAAAAATATCCAAGAGTTGTTGGCTTTAATCCCCTTCTTACATCAACTTTTTGATAATTAGCTATGAAGTAACCCCTTATATATTATGCTTGCATGATCCTCTGATATTATGGCTGTAATACATAGTTCCTTTTCCTTCCTAGTGTTTCTCTTTAGAGAGAGAAACTACCCTCAGTGGGTAGGTGTAAAAAAATTGAGAAATTTTTGTGTACTTGTGCACTGAAGCATACCAGACGAAAAGGGCTATTTGCCCAACACAAGCTGCTTTCAGAATAAAGATAGACAGTTTCTTTCTGAATGTCTGACCCAAGCAGTTTTTTTTTTCCCCCCACAGAACTGAGGTACTTTTTCCATTTATTCCATTCACATGTAGGTTGTGCGCTTTATCACAGAATCACAAAACAATTAAGGTTGGAAGGGACCTTTGGAGGTCATCTGGTCTAAACCCACTGTTCAAGCAAGGCCACCAAGAGCTGGTTGCCCAGGACCAGGTCCACAGGGCTTGTGAACATCTCCAAGGTGAGAGACTCCACAATCCCCCTGGGCAACCTGTTCCAGCAGGCTCTCCCACTCACAGACAGAACACCACACTTTCCACAGCAGTCAAAGGGGATTATGAAGACAACAGCTGATCACTATGAAAGTGTAAAGAACTATATGAAAGCAAAACTATCTTTTCTTCGGCCCTCTGGCACCATATTGGAAAAAGACAGAAACAGCAAGTCTTAGCTTTGACATGGAACCTTGCTCCACCCTTGGATCTTGAGTAGACGTGCCTCCCAGTATACTTTTTCCAGGTAGTTATTAAATTGGAAAGGCCTTGCAACTAAGCTGGAAGACTGTTCTTCTAGGGACAGATGGAAGAAAACCAGCATGTGTACAAATCTGCACCATCCCAACATGAATAACACATGTAAACTCCATGAAGGAACTCCTTGACATGATTTTCATAGAAATACTTCGAGACTTTTTAATATGAAAGCTTACTCTGGTTCCATATTAACACACTAAGTATTTTACAGGCATCTGTGTAGTGCATAAGATTCAAAAATCAATTTTGAAGTTATTTTCTCCGTTTACTTGATTTACTTTTATTCTACATCATTGCATGGAGGATGGAAAAACCACCTGACTTCTTTGACTTTGTGAATACAATTGACAAGGAGAGTCTGCCTTTGCTTTTGGGGACTCCAAAAAGATTTAACATACAAGAAAAAAAAAGACTTTTTGGTTATACATTCAGATAAACCATCTAAATTTTGTTCCTAGTCTCTTTCTCAACATGAAAATTCTCTAAATAGCATCAGAATATCAGCAACTTTTTTTAAAAGTTAAAGTATTTAACCCTTTCTAAAAGTTTCATGTAAGAGTTTAAAAGGATAAGATACTTTGTCTTGTACTTCATATAATCTTATTGTAGCAATTAATTCCATGTAAAAAATCCGTCATGATACTATAATTAATATTTGTGAACCTGATGCATTACAGCATTTCCAATTAGTAATGGAAAACTTGATTAAATAATTACACAAATCTGAAATTTCATGGATTAGAAAAATAAATCTCTCCATCAACTCCAAAGAAGCTCTCTACAAATGCCTGTGAGACTCAAGATGAAGTTCATGAAACATTTCTAAAAGTCTCCATATTTTCTGCTGAAAAAGTTAGGAAAAAGCTAGGTAGTTGTTTGTTTTTTTGTTTTTTTTTTTTTTTTTTAAATGTAATGCTATTTATTTTTGAAACTACTCTGGCTTTCACAGTTATGGCTCACTTGGGTCCAGAATTAGTAAAATTACACTTCTAAACCGCAGTATTATTTCTCACATGAAAGACCACATGGGAGTCCTACCTGCATCGTAAAGTCTCCTATCCAAATCAATGAACTAGTTGACACATACAATCTTATTCAATAGAAGTGAAGGTGACAGGCTAAGCACACACAAATTCACAATGGAAACTTCTGTAGCTTGTTCATATAATCCAGCATCTTTGAACTGCAGCATTATAGTGTTTTTTTTCTTCTGTTAGTGTGCTCAATGCTTTGAAGATAAAAACAGCTAGAAAAAAAATACCTACAATTATAGTATACTATTAAAATAAGAATATTCTACTTAGAAAGAAAAGTTATAAATATATTTGAAATACATAATCCAGTGATTCAGTAAGCATTGCTTCTTTTGCTACTCTAGAATGTCCACAAGTATTGTAATGATCTTATCTCATGTTCTTTGTGGAGCAAATTTTTCTACCCATACTCAACAAGATTAACTTTCATGTTGAACAATCGTTCATAGGAAATTAAGGAGAAACAAAAAGAGTTCTGTGTAACATTGTGTTTAGATTCTTCAGGAGGGTTGATCACATACTACTGCTCTCCCTTTTCATTGGAACATCTGTTTTGAGCCTTCAGGGAAGCAGGCAGCTAAGCAAGTGTGTGCATAGAACTACTGTTTCCAGTAACACTGCTAAAATAAACTAAAATTTGTGCTAAAATTCTGCAAAGGGCTAAGAATTTTTATAAGGATACTTACACAAAGTTTACAGGATTCTTATTCATTTCCTGCGCATTTAGATATACGCTTCCAAGGTTCACTCATAGGTTAAGAGAGGTTGGTTTGCTTGACTGGCAATAAACCAAAAAGATCATTTCATAGAAAGTATTTTCCATCTAGTGAAAGGTCATCAAAAAGGCCTTAAAAAAAAAATCTTAAAAATGAAAGTGTTAGCAGGGAACGTGCTCTTCTCCTCTAAACTCAGATTTATCGTCTTGGACTAGTACAGGTCCTTGGAAGTGAAGCTAGGGAATAATCCTGTGCATATTTTTGTATTCCTAGGTCCTTTTCTTTGTGGGAAGAACCTAGCTACCCATTTTGGCTGGCAGTACATTTCTGTACCAATCTTCATGCATTACCTCCAGAATCTGGCTGGAAGTAAAAGAAGTTTTCAAATATAGGACATAGTGACACTTCACACCAATTTCCTAACCCCTTTTCATGTGTTATGACACCAGGTTATCCTGAACATGTTTTTGATATATCCACCTGTGTTATTAAAAGCGCCCAATTATTTAATACAGTAACACAGTACTTCCACAGGCAACAGAGTCTTACTTAGATTTAAATGCACTGTAATAAAAGTACTAAGCCAGTATAGAGGATAGATTGTACTTCATACAAGTGTTAGATATCATTGTAAAGAAGCAGCAGCCTAAAAATCATTAAAGATGAATGAACTAATTAGAACATTGCTTTCAAGAACTAAATAGTAAAAAACATTTTTTTTAACTCAATAAGTATCTAAAATAAACTATAGATGTTTGCTATTTTTCAGGGCTTGAAATCTTGAATTCAGATTTTTTAAAAAAAAAAAATGTTAATTTTTTCTCTGAACTTGCCAAATTTGCCAAAATGTTAACAACTCTCTCAAGTCCAGAGAAAAAAGATTTCGAATTAGTATTTAGAATTAGTATTTGCAGCACTATTTCCCTGGTCATAATCAGACTCAGTTTTGTTTTTTTTTTTTCCCCCTTAACTTTCCAGCTACATGTTTCACATTTGACTTACGGAAATACAAATAATGAATGAGGAAAAAGGTCACATCAGATAAGGACTGGAAACACACTGGAGTTTTATTCTCAGAAGCGACAAAGCAGAAGACATTTACCTCCTCTCTCCCCAGTGCAAATCTTGATTTTTTTTTCCTAAGTGGACTCTGGAAAATCATGACATAGGAGACAACTGTAGAATCAAGCAAGTTTTCTTACTTTCTCTGATGATTTTTCCCCCTATATGTATCCCTTACATATCTACAACACACATCTCCTTGCTGATTTAATCACCTTGCATTAGGAGAAGAAACATTGTTCACAGAACACAAACTGATGGCATCTTAAAATGAGACTGTTACTTTCAGGTTTCTCTCCTTTTTCAATATTAGGTTCATGTTCAAGTTTCTTGCCTTTTTCATCATTCCATTCATTTAATGAAAAGGATTTCTTTCTCTGTTTGAGCAAATGACATTCCAGAGAAAGGAAAATAACACAAAATTAGACTTGCTAATATATTCACACAAAAAAGCCCTAGCATTTCCTCTAAGGAATTTCCATTTTAAGAAATCACAATAGGCAGTGTTGTAAGATAAAGTCCCATTGAGAAACCTTCATCCTTGTTTGTATTTCTGAGGCTAAAGTTATGATTATAAGTCATCTGTGATTTGACAACTTTTGTTTCACTTGGGATGGGAAGAATATGCACATCCAGCATTTTACTCTAGTTTCCTCTGTATTGATCATGTATAGCAGAAATACTTGACCAGAATGACTGAAGTGTAAAGGCTCCATTAAGTAGGTTTTATTTTCAGGAATTGCAGGGGAAAAAAAAAAGTATTCAAACCATGAAAAACAAATTGCACTCAAAATATTTACCAGGAGATGATGATTTAGAAGAGCCAAAGGAAGAGCGAGGGAGCATTGCTACCTGCAAGCTGGCTATACCACCTGCATCCTTACTACATGCTGCAGGCACCTAAACAGCAAGACTGGGGTGCTGAATATTCTTATACCCTGACAGGACCTGGTGTGGGTATTCTCCAAGTGCACAGCTGAATGGAACAGTTCATTTCATTTAAAACTTCCTGTTTCACTTAAACTGTTTTGTTTCCTTCAGTTAAGGCCCTACCATTGAGATGAAGAGGCTGTTCCTCTTAAAATGTCTTCCAAATAACCTGGAATTCAGAGCATTACTCAGATTTCCTTGATATTTGAACTATTGTATGAGGGTTGGACTTTGATATCAGTTATGCAAGCCATTAATTACTGAGATAGTATATCTACCTTTTTAAAAAACAAAGTATATTTTAGGTCAGGGTTCTACTGGGGGCATGAGATGTTAAGTTTAATAAACCCCAGCATAGCTCTTGCTGGGCTCAAAAAGGGGCTCAGTCAGAAAACCTTTGCCTCATGAAGTTCAAACAAAAAAAAAAATCCACTTATAGATTAACATAAGGAACTAAATGTTGTAAATATGAGCAAACACCACTACATGAACTAGGTACATTCTCTGCAGCAGTAGAGATGAGTTTCTCTCTGCTGTCACCAGAGAGAGATTTAGAGAGATTTCTATTTCCTCTGCATGAGAAAATAGCTCTCAGATCTCCACACACAAATCCATGAGAAGATATGCTTTTAGGAAAGTTTTCCTGAAAGAAGTGCACCTTTCATCCAGATATACACAACACTATTTGCAGGCAAAAGTGCAAGACTTGTTAGGCACTAATGCTTTCTAAAATGTTAATAGCTCAATTAAATGAGAAGGGAGAACTGGATATGAGGAAAGGGGCCCACATTTTCCAATTGCATGACTGAGACATCCAGTATAGTGTACAGCAGTCTTTTCTCATGTGCTTAAAGGTTACTGTAACCATCATGTAATAAAACTGTGAAGTTACTGGGACACTCAGTCCCAATATGGTGATTTCTCTCACCAACCCTGTTAGCAGCTCCAAACACTTCAAACTATAACAATAGATGTGACAATGAGAAGAAAAAAAAAAAAAAAAAAAAAACAACCAAACACAGCCTCTCATATCTTTCACCTTCAAAGAACATCTTACAGTATACCTGGAAATTTATGTGGAAAAATCTCTTTTCCTTTAAAAAAATCCTGGAGAATTCAATGTGATCATCATCAGTGTAGAGTTATAGTTGCCAGGGAAGACCTTTATCACTTCCAAAACATCAAGTTTACTCAAATTCAGGTCCAGTTTAGTGAGTATGTCTGTCTTAGGTTTCTGCTACCAAGCAACCCTAATGCAGAGTCATGCAGCTGCTTTTGAAAGGTACTGATTAAAATAGCATCTCATCATCCTACTCCACAAATATAATTTAGCATTTGCCAAATTTTACAAACCTATTATCCTTTTCTAGAACTCTTCCCTTTGAAGTATATGATACTATCTCACTGTTCACTTTTAGTCGCCCAAAATCCAGTCTCAGAGCTACAGTCATAGCAATGTAACTGCTGACAACTACCACAAAACTATCCTTCCTGTTGACATAGTCTACCAAGAGCAGACTTGAAGTAAGGCCTCCTGGGGCCATACGTGCCACCTCCTTTTGAGCAGATGGAAGCAAGAAAATAGGACTTGGTCCACCAGTTTATACCTACATAATAACCACAGCTCTGCCAATTTATTTCAGGTGATCCTTCAGTATTGGTCATTACTTGTGCTGGCTGGTTCTGACACAGGAGAATTAACATTTTGTTTCTTGATATTTAAAGTTTCACTTGTATCAGTTTTATTACCTGACAAGAGATATGCCTATACAAACCTAACTCTGTTAAAATGTTTGCCATTGAATTTTAAATAACTCAAAACTGCTGATGGTTTGTCATATTAAAACAGTAATATTATCTAAGTAAAACTGACTTCTTTATATACACTACAGTACTGCCAAATTCTTTATTTAAAGCATGATCTCTCTTCAATAATATAGATCTTATGCTGAGGCTAACCTTAATTAAAGTCTAAGCCAAAACCACACGAAGTTTTTTTCATACAAAGTAAGAATATAAAACTCATAAATAAGAACGGGCAATAGTTTCCCATCCTTATGGTTCTCTGAAAGTGAAGACAACCCCATTTACTTCCCAAGCCAAGTTTAATACAACTGGGATTTCTAAATTACCATTTCTTAGGTTTGACACATCTCCCAGAGGAAAGGAAAGTAAGTTGTCTAATGTGTTTCAGCAATGAGTTTGCTTCCCTGCCCAAACCCGAGAGTTAATTTTAAAGCTCTGCAGCTTTCCAAGTTCCTTCCACTCAGTAAAAGTATTCATGCATACTGAGGTCATCTAATACAGGTGTTAACGTCTGCTTTCTGAAACAAAAGTCAACTGAAGTACATTTAATTACGTGTCATACTTTAGGATTTTGTATGCTTTAATAAGCATTACAGGCTGCCTGATAATCTGGTTGAGAAAGCTGACAAAATATACACTTGTATGTATCTATTTCTGTTTTAAAGAAGTGTATATATAAGAAAATACAGAGTCGATAGAAAAAGTAGAAGCCCTCCCAAAGAGGTAGCACCTGATTTCACATTCAAAATACATCATCATTACAGACAAAACAGAAACATTTACTCACTGTAAAAGGAAGATGAAGTTATAGAAAACAAAGTAGAAGCAAAAGAGACCTCAACAATTTATTTGAAGTACACATACACTCTAAGCCCTCATATAGCTATTGCAGTCAGTGAGGTCACCCATGGCTGAGATTTGGCTCAGTGATACCATTAGATCATAGCAAGACACTGTCCTGGGAGTAGGAGCACCCAAACCACCACAGAAGGTATCACTAGAAAGGGACACACCCCCCCACCCCCCCAAAAAAAACCCAAGCNCGGTATAAAAACACCTCAGAACTGTAATTTTTTTTTTTTTTTAATCCCAGCCCTGAGGAGATTAACTGCAGAACTAAGGTGGAAAAAAATATCATCATGAAGCAACTGAAGTATCATTCTGTGCAACCTAGCCACGTTGTCCCGTCACATCCTTAAAAGAAAGAGGTGAGACAGTGAATTGCATGTAATTCAGCACACATAATGCAGTTTTACCTGTAAGCCTCCAATTTCTCTAAATGGTGTAATGATTTTTTTTTTTTTTTAAGAAGGAAATTCTCAACACTTCTGTTTTAGGGCTTTGTAGAAAGGCTTATGTAGTTTTATAGTATGTCTCAAAGCAGTCATTTTGGATTACTTATTCCTGCTATTTTTTAGTGAAATCTTACTTTAAAACAAAAAACAAAATGGAAGAAGTTCTTCAGCTTTATGCCCTCTTTGTTATTCTCAAGATTGCCTTTCCTGAAGCTGTAGCCGAGCTACTGCCATTATTTTATCATTTTAGTTAAGCTTAGTTCAGCCAAGATCAATCAGTAGACTGAGCTGATGAAATCTGCTAGACCTCACTGGCTCCACCCACAACTGCAAGATACTTTGCTTCCCAGTAACCCCAATTCTGGAAAAGGGTTGCAAAAATCCCAAACTGACTCCGCATACACTACCGGATCTGTCTTGGGTATATTTTTGGTTTTAGTTCCGTTTTACACACGATCTGTAATCATCTTATGCCTTCTTAGGAGGTATATTCACCTAATCAAAACATTTATGTGTCAAAAGTACATGTGTGATTGCAATCTGTATCAAACTGTAATGTCAGTAATGATAGTTTACTATAACTATCTTGGCCACCTATTGAGGTACATAGCTATGGCTACACAAACCCACATGAACCCTGGCCCACAACAACATCCTCTGCAAGACAGTCAGACTGAAGACAGATGAATCAAAGTAAAAACAACCAGTAATCACACCGCCACTGAAGACACACTATAATTCTACAAATATTTGCATGAATACCACACACAAAGTCTGGGTTTTTATATATTTGTATCTAATCATAGACTGATTTGTGTAGTGAATTGCAAGAGGCCTGGCAACGTGAGTATTTCTTTCACTAGAATTCAGAAAAATAATGCCTAAAAATAAAGAGAACTCTTCAAAGTTTGTGCCTTGCTGGACACTATGGAATCCCCTCCTCAGTTCATGTTTCATGGATCAGCTGTTGGCTGTTATGCTGCAAACTGATCAAAGCCTTGGATGTAGCTAGGATATTGACAATGCTTGATGTGACTTTTTAAAATGCCAAGTGATTTTTAAGTGTTTTTAATAAGAGAAATTTCACACTGTGTATTTCCCTGACACCCAGAGTTAGGTTTAAAACAACAACAGAAAGTCATCCCAAGTTGCCAAAGACATTAAAGGCAACACTGAAAACATTTTTTTTCCCAATACTTTATTTTTTGAAACCTCTTATTTTCCCTTCTCTCTGGATTTATACGCATACCTGCAGTCAAAAACATGACTTTATATTCCCCAAAACTTTTGTCAAACTATTTAAATGCTTAATTTCAAAAGAAAAACAAAATTTAGTTAGTTACATGTATATGCTATTCATAATCTAATTATTTGTCTATTGATCATTTTTATTGCTGCATTTTACACTTTAGCTGATTATTTATTGGCTACTTTAATGAAATTCCACTGCTTTATTGCGTTATTTAGTAAACAAAGTAGCAAACTACAAAAGTACAGCAATAAAATTAGGGTGATTTAGCAATAAGGTTGAATTTTAATTAAGTTATGGGAAGATGGTTTTGAAGATGCTAAAGCAAGACAATTTACTCAAAGGCACAAAAGTCACTCCCTTCCTATGTGACAGAAATTAGGAAGGCATTCTAGTAATTTCTTCATCTGAAGTAAAAAAAGGAGGGAAAAAGGGAAAGGAAAAGCAGATTTTTCCTAAGCAGAATGAATATGGATTACTGCATATAATAAGGCAGTTCTGGGAAGAAAATGAAAATTAACATTTAAACAGATTCCCTTGCCATCAGCATTTCTTCAAGCCTTCCCCCCCCCCCCCCGAGAGAGACATTCACAAAACCCACAAGTTGACAATGATGATGAAAAACCCTGAAACCCCAAATACATAACCCCCATACAGTCTAGAAATATTAATGCATGCATAACATTTATACAGCTTTCCACTTACATACAGGTGAGCAGATTTTTCAGCTTCACAGTCCCTTTTATAATATGCTTCATATCTGTAATATTAATGCTACATTTTACAAGACAGCTTTCCTGGACTCCCCATTACTTGGAAAAACTACATTAACATAGTGCTCCAAGTTGTGATGTTTTTTCTCAGCTCCCATACTTCACACAGGCTCTCCCTCAATTTCAGTGGCCTGTTGTTTCTTCACTAGACATGGCTTCCACACTTTTGCATTAGAACTTAATGCTTCCAGCTAGAGAATGGGGTCATTCTCTGGACACAAATTGGCTTTCTGAAATTCCCAAAGTAGTCAGTAGGTGTTCCCTGGAAACCTCTTTCTGTATTCTACCCAATTAATAAACTAATTTCTTCTCTTTAATTAAGACCTCAGAAATTTGATTGCCCTGCAACATATGTTGATGGTTTTGGTTCTCTTTGGAATGTCTGAGCAAGCTGGAGAACAGGCCAAGCAGACAGACTAAGCTCCTTCACTGTAAGTCTAAGTACGGGGAAATCCCAGAAGAGTAGCCCATGGCAATATAAGGCACATGTATACTTTGTAGAGAGCCAGATGTCACTGTGCAAGCAGCATCTAAGTGTCTATAATATACAGCTGTTACTCCTTGCTAAATACATACCTAGTATTCAGCTAGCATATATGCAAAACAAATGAGGTTTTGACAGGTATGAACTAAGTTCTAATTAGAATAATTCAACTATTTCAACCTGTGTCAGGGTGTCTTCATTGTAAAAAAACAGTGCCCACTAGCATGGCAAATTCTATGAAAACCAACAATGTTTGATAGCCCTTTTTTAAGACTACTTCTCTCTGTGAGGTTTTATTCTTTCACCAGCCCTCTCTATTATTCAAACAGATATTCCAGTTTATTTCATCTATGGAATAAAATCCCTGGGTTTTGTGAACCTAATTTACCTTCCTCCCTATTTAATGGGAGCATGACATTATTTTGTTTACTAGTATCACCCTTTAGTTTTGCGAAGACAGAAGTAAAAATTTAAATATGATGTTTCAGAAAGACCATATTCTCCTGACTACACCAAAATAACCCAATTAAATAGCAAGACCAAAGGCTTTCTTGCTTATGCAATGACATTGTGTAGCTTTTATTCTCTTATGGATCATAAAGGGAAATAGAAATACATCATACTCCATGGGCGAAGATAAAATATATACTCTTCCCTAAAAAGCATGCACCACTTGCAATAGGGTGTACATAGAGTGAATGCAATTTTTAGACATGGATCTTCTTCCCTTGGGACTCATCTTCAGGTATGTTAACTTATATAACTCATGAATCTACATGCGATATGAAGGACAGAAAGGTAGCAACACGTTGAGCCAATATAACACAAACTGAAATGACAAAGTGACAGTGATGACAAATGACAACATTCTTATTAATAAGCGCTATATGACATTCAATCCCTGTCCAGCCCTGGCTACAATGAAAGACATTAGAATGTTTAGGCACAGCAGCAGAAGAGAGATGGCAGTTTTTTAACATATTCCACAACTTAAAAGGTCAGAAGGGAAGGGACAAGGTTACATACATCTGTAAAGAGCTCTTGTTGGAGTTCAGCAATACAGAAATTACTCAGAAAATCTATATGCGGTATTTTTAATTGGCCTACTTAGCTGTATTTTCTTTTCTTGAATACATAAAATGGAAGTACTCCCTTCACCTACAGAAGGGATGAAAAAGAAATTGGTTCTTGCCCTGAAATGTGGGCCTCAGAAATCTCTAGGCTTTCTACATCACTCCTTCAATAGACTTTTTGCAGTTTTGATCCATACTTTGTGGACCAAATTGCTCGGCTGATCCTACTCCAGCTTTGGACCACAGGTTTCACAACATGAACGTTCAAGTCCCCTTCCGCTCCTCACTACCTCCCCCTGCCCTTGGTCCTTCCTCCAGGGAGCTGCAGCATTTATTTCAGCCTCCATGGCAACAATGGCACAGCAAAATCCTGCCCCTTCTTCGAAGTGGGTGGCCTTTCCACTCTGCCAGCTGGGAACAGACCCCACACAGTCCCCTGAACCATACCCTTGTAGAATGCTGTCTTGTATAGTGCTCCTCCGTGCAGGCCAAAACTGCACCCAGGGAACCCACTAACATAGATGCGCATTTACCAGTGTCTGGCACTGTTTACTGTTACGGCACAGACACAGCCTGGTTGTCCCAAGCTCAGGAGGTCTTCACGTGCTTTGTACCAACTTACTGCAACTGGGGCAGCAATACAACTCTGTATGTCCATATGAAATACATTTATGTCATGCTGACGTATTGATCTGCTAGGCATAAGCTGGGGTTTTATTTTCAGGGAGGGAACGACATTTCCCAATGAAAGGCATCATATAAATGTAAACCCATACAGAAACTCAATTAACAATATATACATAGCTAAATAACATTAAGGATCATAATTTCCACAAACATCAATAAAATCAAACACCATACAGCTTCTCTGATCTAAGTTTCCACTGCCATTATACACACACACTTTTCTCCAGTTAGCCTTAGTTTTTTCCAGTAATTATAAACCTTTGCTACATTCTGGTATTGTATAGAGTATCATCAAGCAATTTTTGCATGTGGCCACAGAAACCAAATATTTACTGTTACTTGCCTTAGCAAAAGGTGTGTTACATATAGCACCTTTTATGCATGGATGAATAATATATATAAGTTAGCTGGGAAATATCAAGAGGCAAGTACCATGTGTTTGCAAAGTAGAAAGGAAACATGAAAGCAGCTTGTATTAACAAAGCACTAAGAGCTGTACATTTCATTTTTTTTCCAGTAAAAGCCAGAAAATACTTGTTGGCAGCAACAGATTTGCTATTGTAGAAGACAGAAAATCAAAAGAAAATGTTCAGCGAAAGAATAAACTGCAATGTTCTGTTTGTTACTGCCGATGTTGTTTACTGCAGTTATTTACCCAAGCAAATTATAATTTAGGAATTCTGAGACACTTACACACAGAAATATTAAAGCAGCACATATTTCTGATACATTTAGCCCTATGTTTTTATCATGTTCCCTTACAGAATTGCTCATAGGGCATCAATAGATTAGCCAGACACTTTCTGAAAGATGCTGGGGGGGGAGGCAGGGGGCAATAAATCCATAGGAAGTTACTAGTCTTTTAAAGGCCTGCTAATAATCAGGTATCTGAAGTAAAGGTTTCACCAACACACACATCCCCCATTTTTTTTGTTTTTTTTTGACTAAGGGCCAGACCAACATCATGACTGAAAGAATTACAGGACTCTGGCTAAACAAGGCATTTATTTCATTGCTTCAATGATGTACAGAAAATATTTTCTACGCAGTCTGTGTAGCTAACATACAAGAGGGCAGGTCTGAGTCTTGGGAAACACTTTGGTCCTGCCTTTGAATTTGCTGTGGTCTTGCCATACTCTCAGCTTTACTAATAGGGATAAATCCCACTAACAACTGAGCAAAACAGGACATTTGGCAGTACAGGTAGCAGATTTTCATACAATGCAGCAAAACGGCTCATAACAACTGCAGGAAAAAATATCCAATTGTCTATTTCTAGCCAAGTTGCCAATATGCTCAGATGCTGCACTGCACACAAGGGCTTTGCAGATACCCTTTGTGGCACCCACTGCAATATGGGTAAACACAACTCTCACTGTACCGCAGGAGGCTGCTCTGCTGAACTGTATCTGGACCCTCTATTATAATGCATAGGGTGTACAGAACAAGGCAAATCTATGAGAGATGCTGTCTTTAAGTGAAGCTTTTTCCAACAAAATCTAGGTGAAAAGATCCAGATGCCATCTAATTCCTTGTTGGCAGAAGAGAGTTCTCTATGTACTCCCAAAGCTCTTAAAACAACAAAAATGGGTATGTCTCTATGAAACATTGATGAATCCAGTCCTGCCGTGTCCGAGTAAACATGTAATTTAGATTTTGTGTAATGTTTTCTGAATATTCAACAATCAGTTGATTGTGGAAAGCATTTAGAGTTTAGTAGCCATATTAAAGTAAAACATACTTGCCAGAAAATTACTTTAAAAAAAGTCTCATGATGTATTAGCAAGTATAAGAATGCGGTTTCTTTCTGACTGTATTTGAGTTCTCTTCCTTAAGAAAGGAATCATCTGTTCTTCAGTGGAAATCTTCCCTCCCTTTTCTTTTGTACTATACCAAAGCGTGTTATACTGGATTAAAGACACCAACAGCAGACTCGTGAAATTATCAAAACAGCATTTAAGTTTAACATAAATACTGGAGCCTAAATTTGACATTAATTTATCATTTTGCTATCATGTAGTTTCAAACTCTCATCCCAACCGAAAAAACCCACCCATATGCTTTGCTACAGTAATGTATCAGCATTGTCTGTGTTATTTGCCAGGCTTCACGGTTCTTCCAGCAGTCATGAGCCTTGCTGGCTACACAGATGAGGGGTTTCCTTCAAGATCACTGCTTTTCCTATGACAGAAATCATTCCTTTATGCTGCCACTTTCCAATGCAGCTGTTTCTCTATTGCTTATTCCAACCTGTACCCCCCATCCCTCTCCACCATTTTGCTCAGGCTGCCATCTCCCAAAGCAGCTGTTTTAGCTGGCTACTTGCTAAGAGCTGAAGAAAATAATGAGGTCCTTCAATGTCACATTCCAGACTGTTATTTGGAGTGGATATATCCCATAGTACATTTCTTTCCATCACACAGTATTTTTCATGGATTTTCGACTTTGCTTCTGCTAAGAATGCTTTTCCCAAGCCAGAGTAAAAGACTCGGAATCTACCAGATTCAGTGGGGTTGTATAGCAGGGGTCCAATAAAATAAATGAAGCACTTCCCACACAATAAAAATATCCTCATAGCTGAGAGAATTTTTAAGCCTTAAGAAAAATATATTAAAATAGAGACATGGAAAGATACAGGCTTCTGCTCTACAGGCTGTAGAACATCGCTGCAAAAACCTTGAAGTCAGCCTCAGATGAGTGCATAATCAATGTTTGTCCACTGAGCTACAAAAGCTTTCCTCAAGGCTACCAGCTCAGCTGCTCTTCAGCCAAGCTCCGACTACATCCCCAAGCTTATCTGCAGGCACTCTCCACCTCTTCAGGAAGAGAAGTCAAGAGAAATTGCTCTTCCTTACAAAAGGAGAGCAAAGATATTTATCCCAAATTTCCAAAACTGTTTGAGCACAGTTTAGCTTTCAGACACTAAAAATTTCATTCCTTCCTGAAACCATTTATTATTCCAGCAATAATAGTAGTTCCTGGGAAAATGCTCTTGCAAAACAATGTTAACTATACACGTTGTCCATATATTGGGGATGAGAGGAGTTATCCATCATCTACCAAACTTTTCAATCTCTTTGTGGCATGAAAGCTATGAGAATTTGTTTCTAGGCAGCTGTTATTGGAGGGGTGGGTTGTGTGTGTATACATACAGATAAAACAAACAATCCTCCAACCCCGTTCATAAATATGCTAACACTTTTTTTATGAAATATACAGCAAATCCATTGGAAGTTAGGTGCAGAGGTGCTCTACAGTCAGAGTACTTTCATAAAGAAGCCTGCTGTAGGAAAAAACAAGGTGAATACTAATATACTATCTATATATTTATGTATTATTTATATAATACTACTTGCAAGCAGGATGCAATGAAATAGAGGATTCAGTGTTAATCTGAAATACAAATTATTTGTACAGCATGTTTTCATGTTTTGTCATTACAGAATACACGACCAATACTCATAGGGCAGAAATAGCTACTGACCTGGTATGCTCCAGATCTCGTTTTTAAAAAATGCTGTTCGTCATTTGCGTGTTTTTATTTCCCACCAAGGGAAACAAAGCACATTTACAAATGAAGCGCTTTAGTAATTAGTAACCATCTTTAAAAATATTATATAGAAATTATTGAAGCCTTTTACATTCCCAGTTACTCCAGGGTTTTAATACTGTGGAAAATATTCCAAGTCCTGGATGTAATCAGATTATACCAGTATGCTGAAACAGAGAGTATATTACGTATTTAACAGGATCAAAATAGGGATTCTAACAAGATCATAATGGGGAGAAAATATTGAGCCACATACCAGAGCAAAGATAATTTAGTGTCTATTTAGATAAACTATGAATCAAGTGGACCACAGCCAATTATTCTAACTGAATCAATGAAATGGGAACAAAAGCAACAGCTTACTCTATGTAACAGTTCAATACTATATGGAGAGTTTTTAACCAGAAGTCAAAAATACAGAACTGACAAAGGAAATACCAAATATATATTGACGACATCTACATGGACAGCTTAACCATCCAGCCTGAAAAAATTCCTTTGTCCATTTTTGATCAAAAAGTATAGGACCATGTTTCATTTAAAGAATCAATACTGAAACATGACCACTGGTTGCTGGGAATCTTAGAAGTCTGAACACAATACATGATAACTCAGAAATGTACAAAGCAGCCAAAATTTGAACCCTGAACCAAGCCAGCTCTTTGCATGCTCAGCACCTGAAAACTACATGCATGTAAACAAGCCATTTCATCCACTCTACCTTAAGAGCAGAACAACTCAATGATCTTTCCCACCTGCTTTGTCTTTCTCAGGACTGCAATGCAGAGGTATTTGTGATCCAGATGCTCCAGAAGATTTTAGAGATCTGCCAATTTGTCAGACTCTTACCAGGTTTACATCACTCAACAATTCCTTTCTGTTCTTCTGCCCACCTGAAAGAATGCTAATGACTAGCACCTGTGTGTTAATTCGTGTTACAGTGTCATATAAAGCCACAGAGAAGATAGAAGCCTGTTGTCTTGATAGGTTTCAGGAGTGCTACTCAAGCTGGTTAGGCACTGTGATATTAGAACATTAGAAGGAAGCCCCCAGAATACGGTAAGAAAATTACCCACTACATGCAACGAAGAAAGCATGGAAAAAATACATTTTATATAAATGCAGTCAAAACACTGTCAGGCCTAAGTGCTTGGAATGGTTAGGAAAGCTGAATGAGGCAGAACAGCCATGGAAACATTTTTTTCCTGTCTTTTGGCAAAAGCAACGCAGATAGGAATTTTATACCTAACTGATGAGTCCAGTGCAATACTAAATCCAGCCTGTTAGCACTAGAAAATAGCTTGTCATGCTGATGGGATGAATGTATGATAAGCTGCATGGGATGGCTGCAAATTCAGCATGGCTTGAAAATTGAAAACTAGTTTGAGATGTACAGCGCATCTGTCTAGACCCAGCCACAATACTCCTGTGAGGTACCCAGTGATGGGTAAGGATTAACACAAACCACATAAGGAAGACCAACTTCCTACAGGAAAGGATGCAATATGTCTTTTCATACTCCACTAAACTGTGCAGGAAAAGTATGCAAAGATTGTGTTGACATTTTATATTAAAAGTTTTCCTTCTAAGTATCACTAGTTTTCACTAAAATCCACAGTGTATATTATCCATTACCACTAAAAAGCCTGCAGAAAACAGAAATATAAGCTTGTTTGCTTGCTTATTCTTCTTCATAGTTATCAGGCCACTTATTTACTCTTACTGCTCTCTTTGACTGAAGTTCTATTACTAGGCTGATACTACAATGAAACTTTTATAAACTGTTTTCTCTCAATGCTGACTATGACCAACTAAGAAGGCAATTAATTGTAAGCACAGCCACTTCATTTACGTCGTAATCGCCTGATTGCAAGAGTGCATCAGGTATTTGTATGGCTAAGTACTGTCACTTTTATCTGTAAGGGGTTTCAGAGATAGAACTGTAGATGGCAGATTACAATCTGGGAGTTAAACCTCAAAAAGCAAGAAATCCCATGAACCAACCAAAACAAACCTGTGAGGGATTGTTACTGTGAATGCACTAATAGTGCATTACTGAAGTTATTCAAAGACATGCTAACGGTTCTGACTCTCAAAGGACTTACAGTACATGGAACTGATTTTGCTTCCAGCTACTGTAGAGCTGGCATGGTTGATTCCAGTCTGTTACAAGCCCTCGGTAGCAGGGGCTTAGGCAGATGAATGGATAGTGCGGACATTGTAAGTGGAGCAGTATAAAGTCTGTTGCTATGGGTGACAGATCCTTAAAAATTCCTAAATTTTATCCAGATTACAATAGAATCCAGGAAAGCCCCTAGAGTCTAAAAATCTGACAGTTTTAAACTCATTATATGTTTAAGTAGATTAAACAATAACCTTTCTTTTCAGTCAAATCAATTCAGATAAGAGATTTCTAGGGGGGAGATAACTGACATTCACTGGTTACTCCGCATACACCATTTCTCAACACTAGCTTGCACTGCTGAAAAGTATCTTTAGCAGATTCTTCAGCTGTGTTGCAATGCAAGTTTCACAGCACTAATACACGTTCTGAACCTTATGATGAAAAGCAAGGAAGTCCTGAGCACACATTGCAAAAAGATGTTCCTGAAGGCTATTTTATTCTATTCTCTCTCCCCACCCCCACAAAGGCTATCAATTAAGTGAACCACATTTGACCCAAAGGGAGAGACTAGTACATTTCCTTCTCTACATTAAAAATCCATACCTAACATGTCAAAAGTATGAAAAGACCTTCGTAAGTCATAAGTGTTGCCATATCAGTATGCGCTATATCCTTTTTACTCAAGTGACTTAATTCATTTTTTATCCATTTATTTTTTGGAGTTGACAATCTATTTTCTGCTAAGCAGTGAGCTATATTTGTTATCTTTATTCTACCAAAAGGTGAACCTGAACACTTCTCAATCACACACCTACCACTACAGATATATACACAGACAAATCAGCTAAAGAAAACAGAAGTCATTCCACAATTTGCTCTTCATTCTTCCTTTCAACTCTATGACCCAAAACATGTATTGTCAGCGTTTTTTTATTTCTAGATAACAAGCTACTCATCCAGGTTCTAATTTCTTTAAACATTACATATAAGACTAATTATTCAGCCAAGAAACACTATTCACAAAACCTTAAAGAACGAAAATAATTTAGGTATAGGTAAACCAGAGGTTAGAATTCTAAGTAATTACAATACATCAGATTTTACTGCTATAACTTCATTTTACAGTAAATTACCTTTATCACTTACAGAAAGAGGAAAGTTTGTTTGTCAACCTCCCCTTCACGAGGCAGAAGAGATTGCAGTCTCTAATGCAGTCAGCCTCCTCATCCCTGTTTTGATCTGCTAGCTCAGTTGTTCTTAAGGTAACTTCTAAAGGATCTAAATTTGCATAGACATGTAAAGAGTGGCTGATTGGTAATCACTTTGAGTGAAATGGTTCACACATGAGCCTGTTCTACTGAACACCTGGCAGGGGGCTAACGATAAGCAACAGAACAAGATGACACAACTGCAGTTTTCTAGCTAGACTTGCTTATAAGACGGAAAGAGATCATTCTTATCTTGTGGGAGTGCCTTTTACAAACTATGTTCTCCTCTCAGGAAAGATATTATGAATGTTCTCTGCTGGTCAACTGTTTCATTCCTTCTCTCCTATTATTTGTTTTTTACTAGTATTTGTCTGAAAAAAAAACTTTAAACAGTAGATGGAAACAGTAAGTATGTTATATTCAGTGCTGGAAAATATAATGAATGTAGCTGTTGAGCGATATTTTAACAGCAGTATTACTTTGAAGACAAGTTACTTTATCTTTGTACTGCTCTATCTTTTTTAGATAATACTGCTCCTGTCCAAAATATAATGAGCTGCAGGAATTAAAACTATGGGTCATCTAAGTATGATTTAGAGATAAGAACAAAAAAAAAACCCAAACTGGCAAGATGAACAATGTTCAATTAAAAAAAACCTAGGATGATACATGGCAAAGTTCTTTATGGCTTAGTCATTTTCTGATAGATTAAGGTATAATGGTTAAGTAAGTCACTTCAGAAATAGAAAGAAAAAGGAATAGAAAGTATTACTATAGTTGTGGCTACCTAGACACGCAAAAGAAGTGAGAAACAATGAAAATCCAAATCAAGTGCATGAATAACTATCGAAACCAAATGGTTCACTGCCACTGACCTCATAAGCATGACGCATGTTTCTGAGGCTTTTGTTATCCTGAAAGCATGAAATCCTACACTTTCTTTTAGTAAATTGTAGAATTATTTGTACCATTACAAATCCCTGGTCCTGCAGTGGACAATGAGAGAGCAAGAGCAAGTAAGAAAGAAAGAAATTTGTGTTTTTTAAAAAAAGAAAAAACAAGATCAGACTGAAAATGTGAAACCCAAAGTGGGGAAGACACTTGCCAAAGGCTAATCTGCAGACATTCAGGTGAGTGAGAAAGAGAGCCCAGCACCTTGAACTCCAGTTTAGTACTTCATCCTCTCAGTCACACCATATAAAAAATGAATCATTTTACATCTTCAGTTATTAAAGGTGAGACATTAAAGAATGGGACCTTTCATTTTATTTATTAAAAAGCTACTTGTAAAGGGTATGTATCTAAAATCAAACAACAACAAATGGAGCTGAGAAAAAGGAATATCATAATTTTTAAGACAGCACGTGCATTGCATGAGAAACGTTATCACTCAGTATTTGTTGCAAACAAATTACCAGGTTCTGTTTGTAACTCTTGTACTCAGTGCTGCTTGACCCATAGACATTAATCAGCTTCTCTGTGTCTCGATTTCCTCATCTACAAATTGCATAGTAAATGCAAAAGGATCTTGCTATAGAAATCAAGAAAATGCGCAGTTGAAAATAAGCATTTTTAAATTCTAAAGCCAAATATGTCCTATGATTCTCCTTTTTCCATTTGCATAAATAAGCAAAAGAAGCTGCTTTTGTTTTATATGGAAAATCTCTGGATGTTGCTTTCAGTAGAAGAGTCCAGGCAGTGCAATCACATAACAGCTGCATCTGCTGACAACAATGGCTGTATCAAGGGCTGATAAAAAAATCTTTTCTCATTTCAATACACTATAGTTTTCAAAAACTTTTTACCTCAACTGATTGGAAAATCATTCCCACTCCCTTGCACAAATCATTACAAGTTAAATGTATTTAGTAATAGCTTGTTGGACACAGCTGAAAGAAAAATCACATATGAGGCTGAACAAACTGTTGTTTTATGAGAAGATATGGCTTTCACTTGATGAGCTATATGCAAAGTAGTCATACGGGAATCCTCACTACACTGTTTCGGGATTAATGCTACTTCTCTGGAATTTTAAAAATTACTTTACATCTGTTTGATATCTTTTACAGTCAGTCTCCCTCAGCTGAGTATGATTCACAGCTGAATATACCAGAAGTTATTAGTAAAATACATGTTGTTCATGATTTCTTGTATATTCTTGCCTGTGTTATTTATTCTTGCTGCACTTCTAATGTGACCTGCAGACCACACTAACGCTTAGTTCCTAAACCATAGCCTATTTTTTCAGAAATGCTGAGCTTTACAACTCCAGGGAAGATCTTCCACTACTTAACATTTGATTGTCAGCCTCTTACATTACCATGCAGTTACTGCAGATGTACATTCAACACAGCAATACATAAAGGCTCTGATTTAAAATATCCTGCTAAGCAGGTATAGGATTCTCCACATTCTCCATTTAAAGGATTATCCTTTAAATATTAATTAAAATTACTAATATTGATTTTGGTAACATATATTTTGAAATTACCTACTTTATAGCAAAACTAGAATGTTTCCTCACATGAGTTCTTCTATGAAATGTTTTCCCTAACTCTAAAATTTCTCTTTAGCATTATGACCAAGTGGTAGCATTTCCCAGAGCAATGCTTCCCAGAAAACTGTGAAACTGGGGATTAATATGCAAAGTTTAGAACACCAACCACAGCTTCTAAACTACTAGCAGTGATAGGAAGATTTTTAATTCCCAAAGCTGAACGGTGTAAAATTATTACACAGACCAGTTATGTTGGGATACAAACTTCAAAAGTAAAATAATTTGTTTGCCTCTTTTATTACTATTGCTAAAAAAAGGAGGGGGGTGTTAAATATTTTGTTAAAAAGATGATAGTTTGACTAGTTAGCAGTGCTGAAGAAAGGCTGGTAGGTCACTAAAAAGTGATTTCTCTTTTCACATGTTTGGAACTACACAACAAAACTTCATACAACCACTGCAACATTATTCTTTCTTTTTTTTTCTTCCTTGTCCCCCACTTTGACATGAATAGTTAGGTCAGCCAGCAATATTATTGCAGCTAGTCAAGTAGTACACTTCTTATTTATGTCAGATGTGTAATGGATCCATCAAGAACATTGTGAGTTAAAAAAGGACAAAAAACAGAGATGAAAAATCAGTTCAGTTTATCATAACTTTCTATTTGAATCTGTAAGGAACTGAGTTTGCCAGTTTACCAGATAAACTGGAAACTTTATTCCTTCTATTCTCCATTTCTAGTTTTCTACTAATGCTACTAGTTTTCTAGTTAACGTTACTACAGTGGAATCATCTGTTACAGCGATAATTTATAAATCACTGATGATTTTTTATAGATGGTAATTTATTGTTTCGGCTATTTGTGTACCTGGTTGACAAAGAATATGACTATTACAGATCCTAATATGAAGCTTGGTTTCAATATACGACAGTTTACATCTCTAACTTCATATACATATATAAATACAGGTTTTGGTGTTTTTTTCTGTCAGCTAAGGTGATGGCCATTTTATCTATATGATGCAATCTCTGCCTCCCAGCACTAGTCCTCACCCCAATCTGCTGGGTCTTACAGGCATATATATACTTAGTCTTCCTGTGCCTGGAGTCCCGAATTCTAGCTGGTCACATCCTAAATGAAACCAGAAACTTGTAATTGATCTAAACCCAAGCTACTTACCCTTTTTCTTAACTGCTTAAGACTTGTATGACTTAGCAATAAGCTTTCGTCTTTGGCCCTAACAATACAAAATCCTTCACCCCCAGGCAAGCCCAGAAAACAATACTTACCTAGAATTTACCATAACCCTTCACTGTGAACAATATTCTCCCTCACTGAAAACCAATAAGCCTTTCTGAGCCATGAGATTACCTGAGATTTACTCTAAATGTAATCCTAGCCTGCTCTGAAACTACTAATAAAGTCTTCTTCCCTGCTGGCATTTCACCCCAGCAAGACTTCCAGAATCCCAAGCCACCACAATATTCAAAATACATTCAGCATCTGCAGCACCTCACAGCCCTGACAGTAGCCCAACACCTAAATCAACTCAAGCCACCCTACAAAAGAATAAGCTAACAGCATCAGCTCCTCCCTCCACCCCTAAAACGTTGTGCAGGACTAACATGGACTGTATTGCAGCAGTAAAAAATATGTTACTGTTGTTTCTCAGAAGGCTGAGCAATGCTGAGAGCTAGGGTTTGAAATAGGTTTGAATTCACTATGGAGGACAAACATTTCTTGCTGTATCTCAAAAGGCAGTCAGAACTAGAATGAATGCTGGTGCGAGGCGGGCCATCCAGTTTATACTTAGCTTCAAGCAGACATATATCCACTAGACTGTGGTTATGTCTAGAATTAAAGGTGATTTGGGAAAGAGAGGTTGAGGATCTCAATTTACTGCATGCTTCTATACTTGTAAGTCTTCTGAAATCCAGGAATAAACTTAGCTGCTCGAACACTGCTTTCTCAAATAACAGTCCCTATTTTATCGTTAACTCTAAATGTATCCTAAAAATAAATTTTCTGTTTCTTACCCTCTCCATAAGCCTTTCATTCCCATCTAAACCATCTTCTTCACATTAAATCCTACCAGATCCAGAAACAAATGTATCTGTTTTCACTTTATAGTCTCTAAACCTAATCTTTAACACATCCCTAACCTTAATCTTAAAATGATAGCAAAGAGATTTTGCACATCCTGGAGCTAAGCACAATCCAATCATCCTACCATATATCAGTTCTCATAACCTTGAGGACTTTGTGTGATTCAGAAAAAAAAATCAAGATCTTCAGCCAGTTCCCCATATTGCTTTTTTTATAGGTTTTAGAATTATTTTTTGTTTTGTGGTGTTCACGTATGTGTGCATAGATCTTGATAGGTCTAGCTAAAAAAACCTATCATATCTACAACAGACATAAGTGTATATAAAGCTGGAATGGTTCAACTTTTAGCAAAGTGATAGCATGTGTTTTCTAATGGCATATTTAAAGTAATTAATAGTGTAGAGCATTAATTTGCTTGCTTGAAGTGGTTTTATCTGAGGTAATGAGGATATTTGAACTTCAAATGTTCTGATAAGACATTTGTGGAGTCACTCAGTGTTAGTTTTTTTAAGATGCTTCCAAGATGAAGTTCTTATAATGATGCATATGGCTTTATGCTGCTATTAATATCCACGTAATGTGAACGTAGAGCTAACTAACGGAATAAGGTTTCTTAAGTATATATTATCAGATAAGTGAGCACGTAATTGGAAGATATTAAGGGAGGAAAATACACATTCAAGAGAGCTGGTCTGAAAGGTCTTTTCTGAAAATGAAATCCCTTTTAATCTTACTCGTCAAAAGCTAAAGGACTGGTGAGCATATGAAACTGCTTTGTTTGAATATTTGATTCAACTCACAGAGCATGAAGTTATATGTAGGTTGTTTTTACTGTGGAAAACATTCAACATTATAACAAACAATTTTTTCATGTGCCTCTTCCAGCTTTCAACCTGATCATGAAATATTTAACTAACTTACTTTTTGGCATTGCAGTCAATGGATAGCAGATATTTAGTCAACAGGCATTTACGTTTTCCTTTGCTTTATTTTTAACATAATGATACAAAAGATATTCCAAATGTCCACATGCTCTGTGTAACTTGGTTCAAATCTTAAAATTATCTCTTTAAATTCATTATATAGAACAAGGATCCACTAGTAGTTCAGTTCTGCAAGACAGCACACTCAAAACAACTGCTAGATGACTTACACATTATCATGTGCTCTTACCATTTGGCTAGTCAAGAATATTGCTGCTACCTGGTCTTCCAACAGCTACTCCTTTTTAGGTAGGAATGAGAAACATTCAGACAGGAATAAGGACATTCATCATAAATTATTTTTTACTGTCTTAAATTCCATTTTTCCCATGCAGAAAATACACAGGACAGCCATTTATAGATTCAGGAAAGGCATGAAGAAGGTGAGTTGACAATGAAGAAGGCAAAAAAGGCTGCTCCGGCTTTCAGCAAAGGAACCAAATTCTCCACCAGAAGCTAATAGCATAGCAGAAGGAATTCAGGTTGGTTGGAGTCAGCCTTATGTATTTTTTCTGTATGGTTTGATTTGCTTATTCCCTTGTCTTTGTGCAGTCTATTTGGTGCGGAAGGGGAAGACAGACATGGGGAAGGGAATATAAGCTTGATGATTTTTTTTTTCCTTCCAGGCTTCAACTTGATCAGCCAGCATACACTTCATTACAACCTACGTCATCAATATCACATACTTCCTTCACCTCTTTTACTCATTTGAAGATGCTAATATTTTTACAAAAAAAATAATAGTTTGTTAGTCAAGGCAAGCCCAAGTAGTCTAAAATTAGACACTGAAGAAAGCGTAAATTACTTAAACTTACACATAGGCGTGTCTTCTTATGAACATTTTGGGGGGGTAGTGTAAGATCTTACAATTAGTCTTTATCACTACTGTCAGAAGTAATGAATCCACACAATAGAACTAGCAGGAACAAACCATGTACTACAGGACACTGGTCAACTGTGTTAGTTCAAATCAGTCAGGAAGGCTGTATAAACTACACTACCTAGCTTTCCTCTAAAGCTGATGAAGACAGTTCATATAATGCTCCAAAATCATAGTCGTAATTTGGTAGGGAAAGTCTCAGACTGTGGTAGCCAGTTCCTCAGTGAACTACTGACCACAGTGTGACCTCAGTGTTCCACATCCTTGACTCGCAGTAGTTATCCATTGTGTCCTGCCTCATGTTCATACAAGCTCATCCTACTCCTCACTGCAGGTGCTACTCAATGCATACAATAACGGGTTCCGGCATGACAGCACGAATATGCAAGTAATATTAACTGCTACTCATAGACACAGTTATCACAAATTCAGGCAATAGTACAGAACTTGCATTCACATTCATACAAGTACCATCACAGACAGTAATTACATTGAATGCATTTCTGAAACCAATTACATGGAAAAAAAAAAAGAAATGTGGAATTAAAATATTACAAAATCACCAGTTGAAGATCTAGCATATAGCAGACTATGTTCACTGAACAGTCATGTCAACCAAAGCTCTGGCCCAATAGTTTCTAATAGCATTTTGACTTTCTTAAACAGAAGATCTTGGTCAGAGTTGTTTGAAATGACACACAAATAAATCCCTTATTCCTTTAATGTTGAAATTCATTTAACTAAGTAAAACTGAATAAATATTAGAAGTTTGAAGTCTCAAGAAAACAAGTACTTTTGACTGATACCTATGATTCTATGAGTACCCAAAAAAGGATATCAGCAAATCTGTCTCCCTACTCATTCATTCAGAAATAAAAAAAACCCAACCCAAGCAAACCACAAAATCCACACATTCTTAAAGATAAAAGCCACAGACAACATTTTTAAAAAGTTCCTCTTAATCTTTCTTTTCCCTTTCATTCCAACTTTCCCTACTCCCTGTCTGAACATATTAGCCTTTTACCAAGGACAGACATCATCTGAACAGACACCATGACACCACTGGGAAAAAAACGCACAGGTTTTATGTCTTCTACAAGTTATATCCATCCAACTGCTCAGCGTGACTCCTGCGGATAAGGATAGTCCTTTCTTTTTCTTAACAAGACATAAGGAAGTCACTTCTGCAACATTATTTCCTTCCTGCTGGCCTTAAATACTGAAAATGAAAAAGCATGCTTCCTCTGTTTTATAGTAAATTATACAAATATCATTCCCAACACTTGTTTTATATAACAAACAGGTTGTTCACATGCAAATGCCAGTCTCGTGGTAACTATTTTTCAATTCATTGCAGTTTAGTATTTTTTCACTCTTAAGAGTGAAAAAGCATGTTTTACAAAATTAACAGAAATATGGATTGGGGTATAAAAGAATCAATTTCTATCCATAATCTAAAACGTCAAGTTTTTTTAAAAGATACATTTAAAACCATTACAATAGACATCTTTAAAATGAGAAATCATTTTAACTCAAGAAAGCAAAACATCTAAGCTGACTATATAAAATATAACTTCCTCCATTTTTAAAACAATGTCTGACAAGATATGTCTTTGGGATGGCCAAATCTTCACTATTTTGCCCAGCTCTTTTAAAGGTGAGCTACTCAGTAATACCTTTGGATTTCAGATTAAATTCCACTCCAATATACTTTAAAATATGTCTTAACAACACAGTGCAAGGCTGGGTAGGTAGCCAAGCTAGCCCTAAATACAGGGCTACACGCCCTGTACACCACAACTGTTGACAGCACAGCACTTCTCAGCAGAGTGAATTATCTTAAGCGAAGCACTGCTCCTGTAGTCCTACTCTGTCTGGGATACCTCTGAGCCACACTACACTGTGGTGTGCAGAAAACCCTCTAGGTACTAAAGTGACTTTCAGAAAGATTTAGATACTGATGGTTAGGGGCCTAGACAAGTTTTGAAAATATAACTCAAAAATCTGTTAAAGCGCTGAAGTATGTCAAGTGTTTTAAAAACAAAAGCAGACTCCCAGCAAGTCATTAGATGCACATAAAGGAAAAAGTTTTTCCCTATCCTGCAAACCCCTTTCAGACTTCTTTTGCCATTCTTGGAGTACCTATTTATTATTTTCACACAGTATATTACTTCTCATTAACCAACAGTGGTATTTTGAAACCTCACGAGCCTAATTAAAAAGCGATTCACAGTTCTTTTGCATCTCACCTTTGGTAAACTTTGCATTCATTACCTCCTCAAACTTGGAATAATCAGCAGATTCACTGCTTCATGTTTGGATTCCACTGCCCGAGCCATTTATATAGGTTAGAAGTAGGGCTAACAAGTAACTCTTACGAGAACATGCTTAATTCTCTCTGCACTTAAACATACCAAATGAGTCCATTCTCAAATACTCTGTTCCTACTATTTTAAAATCCAATTCTTTATCTGTCTTCATACTCTGCACTCTGACTTTAAAAAGTATATGCTGTGTGTGGAAACCTGCCATGTGGAACACAGCTTTATATAAACCCTAATGGTGTATGTGTCACACTGGTTATTCTAATCTAAGCTCAAACTCTGCTTCCCTTACTTGCACATAGCTCTGTACAAGACGACAAGGAGTAGTATGAAACAAACCTGTTTTTCTCTGCAGTCTTGAAAAACAATGTAATAGATTCTGTTAGACAATGACTATCAAAAGAGGAATGCAGCAAGTGCATGTATAACAATAGTTTGTGAAGAAAACCATCTACAAATGAGATGTATGACATAGAGCAAGTCAACAGCATACTGGAATTAAAAGGAACATTCTCGGATGATATAATTAATCCTATAAAAAAAATCAACATGCAGGAGAGAAGGAAGGAAGTGCTGAGACTTTTCAATGAGCAACGTGTTTCAGGATGAGGCACCAACATCTGTTCAAACAAGAGGTTTTCAGTGTATCATGAAATTTTTCATTTTTGGAACAAAATTCTCTGACTTCCTAAAGAGATATTTTAGAATGAGCTGTAGGAAGTGTAGTAAGAAAGTGACATCTGTGTAGATATAGACTTTAAATATCACAAGGGCTAGACTCAGTAGTATCAAGCAGCCACATAGGGCAATAGCAAGAGATCAAATAAAGCACTTCGCTGCATTATATGTCCATACTTACTGTGGGATGTTTCTCAGATTATCCTTTATTCCATCTCTCAACTTGGTAATTCAGGGACTTGCCCCTCCATTGCTTCTAAAAAAATTGCAAAGAGCCAGGAATTCAGTCCTTAATATAGCCGGCTTTGGAGAGTATCCAGCACAGAGGACTGCAAGTTGCTTCTTGCCTGAACAATCTACTGTGGGATGTCAAGCCTAAAGTGACTCACAAAGCTTCCTTAGGGGTAGCCTGTATCGCCTTAGGGGTGCACAGCATCATCCTCATACTGGTGGATTACCTAAGACTGAGTACGAAAGAGAAAAAGATGATGATGGCACTCTAGTGCAACCACAGATACAGTTATTCAAACCAGCGCGAACTGCTCTTGTTCTATCTGTGAAGGACTGGACTGTTTTAAGCCCCCATCACATTCAGGGTAATGAGGATCAGGCAGCCTTTGCTGACTCTGTTCTCCAAGGTCTGGTGGCATTAATAATATACTTCTACCACAGAACTCTGATGTGATGACCCAGCAGTGTTTCTCTGAAGCTATTCTCAAAAAAACCCAATGCTTTCCACTATAACAACTTACTTAGCATGTCCTACAAAGTTGCCTTCAGGCAAGTCCTGAGGACCATTGGGAAGTTTGTAGCAGAATACAATAATCATATTTTTAGGTGATTTTGAATGTTGATACTTAATGTATTATTTAAACATGATAACCTCAGAATGCATTATTTCAAATGCTGGCCGTTATTACTGTATATTAAATGAGATGTTTAAAATGGAAGTAATAACAGTATTTAGAAACAATTTTCTGAACCAATAAAGTTTCAGTTCCAGCAAACACAGAACTGCGATGTTTGCAGGCACATTGGTAGACTGTGAAATTTAGCTAAAGGAACAGCTAAATGCCATATGATACTACTTTTCAACGCCACCCATACGTTTCTCAGTGTGCGTAAACTTGTTTGGTTTCTGTTAATATTCTTACAACTCTTCAACTAGCTGTTAACTACTAATGCTTCCCATTGTTTTTTCAAGTCAGCAGCTCACAAGAGAACAGCTGTATTTACCTTCTTTTGCTCTGTTTAATCTGTGTTGATTGCAGAGTAAGTGCCTAACGTTTCACTCCTGTTTCTTTCTTCACAATTACTAACAATCTCCCAGCTTTAAAAACATAACTGCATAATTAATTCAGTATCCTAATAATGTCAGAACATAGCTACCATTGTAAAGTGCGTTCTTATACCTCCTTCTGCCCTAAAAAGAAATCACATGGTACATATATTCCTGTAATGTAAAAATTGCTTCATAGGGGAAGATACTACGAAGTCAGTTCCAACACTTCAATGTACAAAAACATCCTCAGGGCACAAGTGACTGACAAAGAGCATCAGGTGGCATGAAAGGACAACATGGCTTTTGTAGCGGCAACATTTTCTATGTGGGCATCGAGACTTGGATCTCCTGAGGAACATGAGTGCCATGCTGCAGTGATTGTCAGACACAGCAGATGTATACAGATGTAGAAATTCCTCATAACAAAATACATGTCAAAGACAAAGCATTCAAATAATCAGGCAGTTTCAGTTCACTGCAGAGTTCACTGAGCAAAGGACCAAAAGTCAGCTATGCTATCATCAGTACAACTCCCGCTAGGATCTGCAAAGACAAAAGGATGCCAACATCTGAGTTCTACCATGGAACAGCCATACTCTGTGTGTATTCATGGTTATTGACCTTCCTGTTGATGTGTGCAGAGCGAAAACATAGAAAGATTAATTGAATCCTTTTCTGAAATGTAATCATGTTCATAATCGGGTATTTACATGAAAATTATTGTAAAAATCATTTGGGCTTGAGAGGAAATAGAAATGGGTAAGGCTTTGCCTCAAATTTTATAGACAGGAGAAGTAAAACTGATGTAGTACCAGTGAGAAATTTGAGACGGGTAACATAAGAACCTGAGATTACTCTTTCATATTCAACAAACTCAATGAATGCTTTTGTTGTTGCTGACAAGGCACACACACACACAAATTTCCCGGCAGAGTTGGGGCAAGGACATGGATGGGTAAGAGCCTGGGAACAAGTATAGCCAAACATCCTCCCCTCATTTTCCTGTGTTCCTGTACAAGGGCTGGCCATAGCCTTAATCCTTGGGCTCTGCAAGGACACAGTCACATTCAAAGGCTCTGGACAAGATATTTACTCAACCTTTGTTCTTATCAAACAATATAGACAAATAATTGGTGACAAATCCTGCATTATGACGAGAGTGTGAAAACGAAAACTACCTTCTCTCTAAATACATCTTTCATATGGGAAAATTGGAATTGAGTCCTACTTTCAAAAGTAAAACAGGCAAGCATAACTGTACCAATGCTTTTCCAAGGTGTTGTGAAATAAACACAGATCCGTGTAACATCTTTTTTTTAGCATCTCAGGTAATTTTGCTAGTGCAGAACTCCTCAGCCCTATTTCTAATTTTAAGGAGTTCTCACAGTTCAAGACAGCTCAGAAGAATTCTAATTTCAAAAGTAAAATGTGTCTAAAAAGCAAAAAGACCAGATGAAGCTATAATTACTGTATATGCTGACTCTAGCAGCAGTGAAGTCTGCGTTTTATTGCTTTGACTCTGATCAAGTGCATGCAATCAATGCGAATTATTACAAAAGAGTTAGGAGATAATTTTGAAAATATGTCAAAAATGCAAAAATTTGAAAGTTAGATGAAGTTGAGATGGCTGTATTGATTTTGAAAAGGTTTGTAAATTACACAGAAATATCACCCTGTTTCAAAGTAGATCTCAAATCTTTTTAAGCAAGCTCTAATATTATGCACAATTCTGAGTGCTGCATTTCCAGCTGTGAGCAGACTTATTCTTAACCATTAACCTGCCGGTATGCTTGGTTTTGAAAGTGGGAACGAGGTCCTTTGCTAGGAATGCCAGCCAACTTACTTTATGGCCGTGCTCTTCTGGAAGCCTTCTAGACCAGTTTATTTAGAAATATAAGCACAGCCTCAGTAGCTAGTTATCACCCAATATTGTGATTTTATTTCTGATGCACACTGACGTTGGAATGAAGGTATTTTCCTAAACCTAGATTATGACTACCACAGCAACAGCCACCCAGTCTGTGACCTAACCGGTGTGTTCCTGTATTCTGGTTTTCAAAGATTCATGGCAACGTTTTATTTTCGTTTCTGTCTGCATGAACAAATTCGCTGTATCAGGCTCAAATCTTATGCAAATATAATTTAAAAAATCAGTTTCATTCAGATTCATACACAACTAAGCTTTAGTAAGTCTTGCAGCAGATCAGATCTACATTTTAAGTTCTCAGTGAGATCCAAAGAGAACCAAATATCATGTCTAGCTTTCAAAGGAAGCGTTCATAAACTCTAGTTCCTATGCTTACGCCTATGTTAAACATGTATGATAGTCACAGGAATTTTGAATCAATACAGTCAGCAATAGAATAAAACAGAGAATTTCCAAGTGAAACTCAAGTATATCCATGCATAGATGTAATCTTACCAACATCCTTGTTTCTTTTGGCTATTGTAAATGGGCCTAGGCTGAAGAATGTAATTTTCTGTACTCTGATGTCCCCACCCGAAGCCCTCAACCTTTCACAGGAATCAGGGAAGTTCACTTGAAAGTGCCCTAAATCTTCCAAAATTTACCTAAACAGTGAAGAACTGTAGCAAGTCAAAAGTCATAGATACATTAAACAAATATATATACAAAAATGCAATTATCCTCACAAGAAAAATGGCAATCTAGGCTTAATGATAAGATAAAATTTATCTGACCTTGTTCTCAACTTGTCTATGTCAGATCATTCAGAAATCAATCATACTTTGTTTTTAAATATATTGACAATTTCAGGCAACAATTCCTCAATCTTCTCTCAGATAAACATATTTCAGTAGTGATAACATCAAACAGAACATTGTGACTTTAGTATATTCGTATAAAAACTGCAGGTTTAGGTGCAAATAAAGTATATGGAAAACTCAAAAGGTATGCGGTGGGACAAGCAGTATGTATTTACAGATGAAATCATCAGACTCCAAACTCTCTGGGGGTAGGGCATTTTCTTTCATTTGACTATATATATATATAGTATATATATTTATGGTGATTTAAACACAGTAACACATTATAATTCATAGACTGAAATAGAACGAATAACACTGAGGCTGATTGGTATTTGCAAGGAGTGAAATATTTTAGTTACCATATGACTGTGGTTGGCAATTTGGATAGCATTGAGCCTCCTGGCTTCTGCAAGCAAATTTTCTGAGAGCAAGAGTTTTAGCTTTCTTTCCCCTCACACCTTTATGTTATACTAGAAGAGGAACAACATTGTAAAGAATAATTCTCATTTTCCATTTCACCTTCAATAATTGTCTGTGTCTTCCAAGAATTTTCCTAACCTGTAGGAGTTATTGGATCATCAATTTCAGCCTATTCTCAGTACCTTTAAATTGTACAAATGACAATCAAGAATCGAGGTCCAGAAGATCAGTAGTATAATACTTAACTATTTGATCATTACATTGGGTCAGAGAATAAATTTGATCTGTTAGAAACATTTAAAATACACTGAAGCTATGTAGGTAGAATGAACATAATTTTCCAAAAAGGTAAATACATTGCTAACGTATTATTTGATATATGACTGTTCAAATATTAAATTCTTTCATTCTTAGTAAACAAGCAGATTAAAGTGCAATTATTATTAAAGGTAATTCAATCATGATTATTCAAAAAAAATTACAGGTAATTAGAAAAGACATTAAATGTAAAGATGAACTCATCTTCAAAAGAATAATATTTTTCCTATGCATTTAAACTATGCCTTTATTTCTATTAACAAGGTGCATAATAATGACTCTGGCCATTTGAAAAGTGAAAAGTCTGTAATTGAACAATTATTAGTGTCACGCTGCCTAAGGGCGCTATTTGTCAAGAGATTTATATGACGGGCAATTATATCCACTCAGCCTTGAAGGATAGATAATATTATCTTCTGATGGAAACAAATTACCCTTTATGTTTAATTTTTTTAAAAAATTTAAGAGGCTTAGCTTCTCTATTATATTATTTAGACCTTCCATACTAGAGTCTTTGAGAATACCTTTTTTCCCCATTGCAAAGTATTATCAATTTCACTAGGATACAGTATGGAAAAATTGCCAGTGTCAATTCATTATGTTAATTACCCCACCAGAGGGAAAAAAAAAAATAGGTGATTTCTTTAATTAATGTCTTTGGCCTATTATGTTTTGTTTAAATTTCGTAATATATACAATTGCATACACAATCCCTATTGAAAGACAGAAGAAGCTTAATGAACACAAAAAAGTTTCTCAAACCTTTGCACATATTTAATTAAAACTCAATTATGCTTTATTACTTAAATGAGTCTTTAACAGAATGTCATGCTTAAAAAAAATTAACAGACATCTAAGTCCTTGACCATTCCTTCCTAACTGCTTTTCAAGTCCTCAAGAAGTGCAGAGATAACCCCCCTTCCGTATGTAGCTTTATCTCCCATAAATTAAAAAAAGGGGGGGAAAAAGGAAAAAAAAAGAAAAAAAAGGAAAAAAAATGAAAAGCCTTGTAATCACCTCAGATAAGACTGTGGTTGGGTTACCACAGCATTACACATTTTGTGAGGGCTAAAAGAGCTTTAAAAATATAACTGTAATGATTTCTAAATGCAGAGGATTTTTCTTTTTTTTTTCTGTTGATTTTTCAACTGCGACTAACTAAACTCAAGGAACCTGATCAGACTGCGTAGGCCATGATTTGAAGGAGAAGCACTTACGTAAAGGAGCTTCAAACCCTGGCAGGACACTGATACAGAGTCTGAAGGATACTACAAAGCAACAAAGGCATATAGGTATATTTTTTTCCTCTATGTACCTAAAGTGAAGAGTGATTAGTTCTGGAACCATTCATTAAGCCTTCACATTGTGTGCTTTAACTACTCCCTGTCCCTGGAGAGATGAACAGCAAACTGGCAATCTTGCAATAGATTTTTAGATCAGAAAGGTCCGTATGTCTCCTTAAAACATTTCCAACACAGATAATCAACTTGGAACTTACATGGAAGGCCAAAACCCATAAATACAGTCTGTCACAATGAGAGTAGAAAGATCTACAGCATTACAAACATCGTGTGTTTAACTGTAGAGAAAATAAAATTCACAATGTAATCAGACCACCCATCCTTTTGTGGTAGATAGGGTAGTGCCAGTGCACTGGCAAGTACTAACGTTGTTTATTCCAATCATGAGCTAGATATAATTAGGAAATTAAATTAATTGTTAACATCAAGACTACTATGACTGTGCACATTCGCAAGAAGATAGGAAAATCACTAGCCACATATTAAGAAGCAGGACTGAAGTCTCACTTCATGCATAAAAAGAAATCTTTTCTGGGAAGGATCTGGGATCTGCCACTCATTACCTTTGGCCACCAAAACCAATTAAGAACCAAGGCTGTAAATTCTGATTTTGAAAGTCTTACTCCACATGCGTCACTGACACAGTGCTATTATCAAAGTTTGAATTGCTCTTCACTGTTATTATTTGTGTTTTCTTCTTGTCAGTTTCAGCAAAGAGCCTACTAAAAAGCTATCTGCAACTTAATTAAAATACATATTATTAATGTCATGTTTATATGGAAAATATTTGGCAAAATAAGTAGCCTCTAGCTTTTGAAGCAATTGCAATTAAGTCTGTCAATATGTACTAGTCACTGAAATACATGAAGAAAACAAGACGAAGTGAAGCAATTTGACCTGCTTCAACCACCTCCGCATAAAATGGCATTTCACAGAACATTTGATCTAGAAAACTACCCATGGATCAATTATAAGAAACTGTCAGTTGTGCAACATAATGCATAACTGAAAGCACTAGATAATTTAAAGATAATTTCTTTAAACAAAATGTCTCAATTTGGATATATGGCAACGTTACCACCAATTTCAATAAAATCATAATTCCTTCATAGTACAGAAGTAATCCTAATTTAACTACCACGTAAGCAGTGGCTGCTCCAAAAATATCAAGCCAGACAAAAGCATCCCAAATTCCAATGCTAATCTTCTGAAAGGTTTGTTGATGTTGCAGATTCCACTCCTGCCACCCCTCAATTTCATGACTGCTCTCTCTAGTTTGATCAGTAGAAGGCTCAGCCTTTTTCCCTGGATGCCAAATTTCACCACAGTTCTTACATGATCTTCTGCCTCTGAATCACCATAAGGGGCTGTGAAAACTTCTATTGAATAAACTTTCAATTTCAGTAGGATTACATCTTCAGGAATACTCTACATATTATACAGACTTTTTTTTTTTTTTTCCAAAAGAGTGAATTTTCCACTTACCATTTAATAATTTTTCATGTTTGGCTATGAAAAAAAAAAACAAACATCTTTTTTCCTTTCAAGCATTTTAAAATAACATACAGGTTTAAAGAAACACGTACGAAATTGCCCAATCCCCCACGCTAATTTGCAACTCTTAACTTCTTGTAGTTACCAGTAAAAAATGTGAAACTTGATTGAAATTCCTTTCTTCTTGTTGTTTCCTTACTGGTACACTTGACAGCACACTTTGCCTAACATACACTTGTACTTCATGTGGAACAGGAACCTTGGGGAGGTGAGATGGAGCAAAGGCTCAGGGGGGTTTCTGTCAATGTGGAAAGTGGCAGGTGGGAATTCAGAAGCCGAGAGACTATGCCACAGCACTGGGGAAGATACAAACAAGTGTGTTTGCTCAGACAGCTGGTGTGGAACAAATTCAAGAAGCAGATTCAAGTGGTGGACTTCTAAACGTGTTTGATTCAGGGAGGTGTTAGAGCCCTGAAAATCAGGGATTTTTTCCTTTTAGCTTGAAAAGACCTCTGAAATATTATCCAATAGAAAATTTCTCTAACAAAAATATACATTATACACACACACACAAATATACAGAAGCACCAACGTATGAGTATAAACATTATCAACATGAACAGGCCAATCAGTGCCACTCTTGAGAACTGTGCATCTCACACCAGTTCTGCCATTTGCAAGTTTGGATTTTTCTCCTTTCCTCTAGCAAGGGAAGATATATCAAGGTTTGATTCACTCAGTGTTATAATGAATGAGGTTAGGAATGAAAAACTCCTCAGAATATACTTCCCAACCCCCTACAAAGTGGGGTCATGTAAGAGGGGCAGGTGCACGTAGGCTTACGTGATGGGAAATGACCAGAGAGGCAGGAAGAGAAGAGATGAGGTGGTAGTTAATAGACTGTTCTTTTAAAGGTCCCAGTAGATAGCACCACCTGTAGCACAGATGAGGTCTACCAGTTACATCTGAAGCAGAGGTTACTGTGAAAGGGGGAGGCTGCAGAATATCCCTGTAGGCTAATGAAATGTAAGTACAATGGCAAGGTAACACGAGCACAGTCAGATGTGCTCCAGTCCTGCTGTATGCATGGATCTCACAGGTCAAAGAGAAAGAACAGCTTTTCTTCATCCTCTGTCTTTGTGAATGTCAACATCTAGCTTTATGTTTTTGAACTTCATAAAATAGTAAATGTTATTAAAAGTGTAATTATTATGAAATTTAGACTGAATAAAGTGTTAAACCACTTGCAGAAAGATATTTAAATAGAACATTTTAGAAGCAGATCCAGTGTTTCAATTTTTTATAAAAGATGTTTGAAACTTGGCATTTACTATTAAGCTTTTATTCTTTTGAACCCCCATACTGATCCAGGAGAAAACAAACACCAAAGCATTCACTATTCTCTGGGATGGAAATCCCAACAGTTAATTGGCTCCTTTGTTAATACATACATATATCATCATAACTGTACTGGGTAGAAATCTAGATTGCCTAGTAAGATTTTATATGATTTAATACTTATATCTCACTGTTACTCCACATATCTACCAAAACAGGATGGAATAATGACATATCACTTATTGTGACCAGTTACACCTTTACACACCACCATCCCTTTATTGGGACATTAAAAAAAAAAAAAACACATTTATATTTAAGGCAATTCTCATTTCCTGAGCAAAATAATAATTGTAGAATTTTTTTGTACCCTCAAATAAAAAACTTATTGCTATGCAACATGTTTGAAGTTAATGCAAGATCAGAAGCAGACAACTGCATCCAACCTCACTAAACTGCCACATTAGCAGGATGTTTCCAATAAAGATAATCAAAACTGTGAGCATTTAAACAGTGTTAAAAATAAGATGCAGAATTTTATATCCAGTGAAATGACTTGTGATTCCATTAGCACTCTTGTTTCAAATATTTTCAGACTCCAACCCTGCGTACAATATAATTTCATTGATACTATCTTTGATGCACACCTGTGGCAACTGCGGGTCCCAGTTTTCCTGATATAGGTATAGCCAGATGCAAAATGATAATGACACTCCAGGTGCCTTCTATAACAACACACATGCAGAAGTTTTGAGAAACTGCAAATGCAATGAAATGTGAGCAAACTGAGGAAAGTCATAATCTCTTCACTGTAGTAAACAACATGAATTTAGATTTCCTTACTTATGAATGTTCAGGAATTAGCAAAATATCCACAAACCCTGCCTTATGAAACAAACCTAAAGAAGCTCAAAATACATGTTTTTACTCAATGCTTTCTTCAAGAACAAACTCTTGCATGAACTCTTGCAGCACATTAGATGAAATTCTAGACTCAGTGAATACACTGACATAACTCCTACTGATTTCAACAGAGCCACAATTTCATCTCAGGGCCTCACCGTGGTCCCTGTCGTGCATTCTATGAGCTACTAATACTGCCTATGACTGTTCAGAGGCATGAAGGATGTAAGATGAACCTTTTAGAGAGCAAAAATATGGAATAAGACATTATTTACATCACAAAATGTAATGTAATTCAATTATGTTTTAAATACACTAATTTAATAAATGTTCAAGCACCATTTGGTGATGTGATATAATGATATAATGCCCTATATTTGCAAATATGGGCTAGGTTTATGGGATTAGAAAAAGCACATGACTCTAAAAGGTTAGAATCAGTGCTATATTGGTTCACAGTTGTAATACTGTTCAATGCTCTTTGAAAATATGAACAAGACAGCAGACCATTTTATAATGAAAAATTAGGTGATCTCCATGAAAGGAGGAATGATTACAAAAACAATTTCTAAAATTTGCTGGTTTATGTCCTTTCATTATGCTTCATCTTTATAGTCAGATATGGGAAGAAGAATCACTTGGTAATGTGGAAAGAAATGTACTTGCAAGGTGAGGGGGAGAAAAAAACATGAATGTGGATAATACAAAAGATAAAGAGAAATTAAGGTAAATAAGAAGGGAAAATTAATCCTATATTAACTGCAGATGATTAAGCTTATTAATGTAAGTCCTAAGACATTATCAGAGAACAATTTCAAGCAGCAAGTAGACAAAGAACTAATGTCACGTTTTCCAACTTCTACTGGCTGAGCATAGGCCAATACTATTAAAATAACAGTAATGACAATTTCTATAAATTTGAGCACTGTAAAATGCAAGAGTTCAATCCACAAAATACATCTTGCTAGAGCCTATTTTTCACTATCAAAATGTTGGATCAACATTTCATTGCAAATAACTAATGGATATTTATATATGACAAAGCACAAACAAAGGTGTCCCTCTTTATCCTCTGTTAGGAATTCCATTTAACTGTAAGAGTCATTAAAAACACAACCCCCAGATTACTAAAATTGCCTAGGTAAATAGTCATCATGAATCAGAACAAAATGAAATATTAAAACACACACTAAAATTATTATCCAAGACCAATTCCAACAAGCTGCCTCTGATTACTGTAGTACCCCCTTAGGAAAAGTCTAGGTAAAATCAGAACAGCTGAGAATGAAAAGCTCCTTTGCCCGCAACCTGCAAAAACTGGTATCAACCGAAGTGCTGCATTCCCCAAACACAAATTCAGTAGGAACATAGAAAGAGTCCTTAAAAACTGACTTCAGATCTCTCTTTTTTTTTTTTTTTTTATTGTCAGATTGCCTGGTTACAGATGTCCAATAGTGAAATACAAGTTACAACTTCAAAGTTTCATTTTCACTGTAAGAAGAAGTAGAAAAGCTTTCAGGAGAAATCAAGTATTTCACTGTTTTATTAAATGCTCTCTTCAAAGACACTTTCACAGGAAAGCAAATTCCAAATTGTTTTTATGCCTTGAAAAACCTGTATTAAACATTTTTCACTCTGCCAGTGGAGCAATGCAGAAAATATATATCTTTAAAAATATCTGAAAGGCCAGACATTCACATTTGCTGAAGTATGTACTATTGTCTATGGGAGCAAAATATACTTCTTTTCACATTCTGAAAATGTTTACATCTCCTCCCAATAACGAATTAGTACAACAAATGCTCCTTACAAAATAAAATATTATCTTAATATTTCCTAGAAGGAAGACAGGAAAATTATAGGCATTACAATACTTCAGACCAAGGAATGATTATACTGAAGTGACATTTGAGACGCAAAGACTGCCTCATCTCTCTGAGCTATAGGTCTACTTCTGTTTTTGTGCTAAAATTGTAAGCTATCAATACTCATAAAGCCCATCCTAACACAAAGCTATGAAATTACATTAAGAAAGTTTTCAGAAGTGCTAGCCCCACAATCCAATGAAAAAAATGAAATACAAAAGTTTTATAGTGCCAAGTACATAAAGTTTAAATGTAGGCAGATCATAGAATCATAGAATGGTTAGAGTTAGAAAGGACCTTAAAGGTCACCTAGTTCCAAGCCCCCTGCCATGGGCAGGGACACCTCCCACTAGACCAGGTTGCTCAAAGCCCCATCCAGCCTGGCCTGGAACACCTCCAGGGATGGGGCATCCACAGCTTCCCTGGGCAACTTGTTCCAGTGCCTCACCACCCTCAGAATAAAGAGTTTCTTCCTAATATCTAGTCTAAATCTCTCCTCTTACAGTTTAAAACTGTTACCCCTTGTCCTATCGCTACCCTCCCTGATAGAGCCCCTCCCCATCTTGCCTGTAGGGCTTCTTTAAGATAAATTAGTCTATTCACATACGCACATACATAAACTAACATCAGTGTCATAGACTACCTCAGTGTCATTGTAACAATGAAAGCAAGAAATATCAGGTATTAAAAAAACCTCACTGTAGTAATAAGGATGCTGAAAAAGCAGGACTAAAATTGTAAAAAACAAAACACAAACACAAATACACCGAACCGAACCCAACCAATCTGAAATTTAATCCTTCCTTACAAGTGGAAAAGATCGAGCAAGGTTTGTTCTGCATTATCTGAGATGTATTTATAAGCATCCAAAAGGATCTAAAATAGGGACAACCGGAAAACCTCAAAGCTTAAAAAAAGGATACTCACATTATGGTGACTGATGAGAAACTGGGGCTATGAAGAGAGGCTTCAGGCTAGATGAGATATGCTACAAGAGAAGAAAACTAAACTCAGATTAAGTTGATACACTGTACTTCATTAACTTGTGAGATATTTTTCAAACTTTTTCATAAATAGGTGGTTATTCAAAAGAGGACAGAGTTGTCAGTGGAATTCCAAACATTCTAGATCATGTACTATATAAATGACACCATTTATAATTCAGGATACGCAGGGCTAAATCTGGATTGTTTTTCTATTTAACTCTCTGATGTGACTGACCTTTAGATTAAATTTGCTGAAATAGATTTCCCATTAATATTAAATGACACAAAAAAATTTACCTCTGAACTCCAGACTTAGATTTCCATGGGCTCTTGATTATTTCTGTGCTCCAATTATTTACTTAGCCTACTAATATAAAGATACCCAAACCAATATCATGACCAGCCTACCAATTTCAAAACTGACTGAATTTGAATTACTTAAAACATAACAGTACTCTGATACAAAGGCAAAAACCCTCATTCATTTCTCATCATTAGTTCAAATAATTTCCTGCCTGTTTTATCTGCAAATTATTGAGTGTGTTTCCTAATCCTGAAGAAGGTTCCTTTTCTTGTTACCAGAGGTAAACAAGTAGATGCTTGAGCAGTAGAACTAATGAAGCCTGGTTTCCAAATCTCCATGTGAAGTTTCTGACGTTTAATAAAAAAAAAGCTAATTAGCTTTGGGGTTGATAAATTAGGGTATTAATAGGGTCTTTCTCCTCTACCCAGAAACCTGCATTCAGAATTTAACACTTTGATACTTCCAAGCCTCTGTCAAGCCTCTGTCATATTAAAAATCAGCCAACCAGTCAAAGAACCAAATACATATGGTGTTACTGAGAAGCCTATTTTGGGGGAAGCAGTGATAAAAATAAAAAATCTTATTTTCTTTCATAGCAGGAAAACAAAGAAGTCTCTCATCAACTGCATAAATAACATGGAAGACAAAACATTTTATTAAATGTTCTCTACCAAAACATTCACAGCCCTTGTCACATATTTCCTCTTAACAAATAAAGATACGTGTCATCAGTGTGATGAAGGACAGCATCGTACTGCTTCAGAAGGAAGTCCTAACACTGCAACCAGCATTCCCTTAGACCTTTCATCCCAGAGAAGTCAGCAGAGTGTAGGGAAAGAAAGGATGCCAACAAAATGCTCATAAGTACATGCAGAGAAACTACTACAGCTGAAATAACTGCTTACAGACACACTGGGGAGGCATTCACGTGGCCTGTCATTAACAGGAGGACAATGCTGGTGGAAGGACCAGCTGTGTATATTTGAAAGCTGTATCACTGGCCAAATCTAAGCACCCTGCCAGTAATGCTTGTATCCCAGTTTCTCTAGCACCTGGGAAACCTCCAGCCTCTGTGGCATTTTAATGCATATTTAGATGATACATGCAAATTGAAATTCAAAACTTTACAGAAGTCAGGAGTCTGAATTTCACAAACAACATCATGTACACAAAGTATATGCAAAAATGCACACAAATAAAAGATTTTATACTGAATATCCCTAAGAATATCCATTGGTTCATTTCTGTGTTACAGAAAATAAAAGATAAGCCTCCCAAACCTGTGATTTATTTATCCTGGTCATTTTATTGAAATGAAACATGTAGTCAAGAACAGCTCAGCTCAGTTGCTCATCTTGACAGAAACTTTGGGTCAGGAAAAACTTCGGGTAGGGAAAAAAGAATGTAGCTCATCCAGCATCTAATCAGTAGCCCCAACATGACACCCTGATTTCTAAAAAAAACCCAAACAAGTATAGAATGCTGCATATTTATTTCAACAATACCGTTGTCTCAGTACCAATATATTAGCTTTAAAGTGGTATTTTAAAAATTATTTATACTGTCTTTTAGAAGAATAGGCTACACCTTATTACTTCCATAGAAAAGCACTCTGATTTGTATTTTCTGTACCTCACAATAATCCTAGGACACAGAATTGTTCAAAAAATCCCTGGAAGCTAAATAGCTATGTTTGAATTATCATTGTGTTGAGGTTTTGGCTAAGCAAATGAATTTCATAAAAACCTTAAACCAATTGATTCTCCCCTTTAAAAATCGGTCAAAGAACACATTTTTATGGTGGACCTTGGGCACTGAATCACGATTAGAGAATCAAGCAAGCATCAAAACGTTCACAGCACCACCAGCTATTTTCTCCTCTGCTTCTGATTCCTAGACAGTTATTACTTTTGACAAAGAATTACTGAGAAATAGTCCTCTAGGTTTTTGAAAGCAAGGAGGCATTCATTATTAATAGAATTTTTTACCTCGGTAAGAATGTTGTGTCAGAATATACCATTCGGGGAGCCTGGGAGGAGATGAGAGACAGGCAGACTGCTGGACTTTATGTATGATGTATCAGAGGTTTTAAAGATCAGCCAGTTTTATTTTTTTAATTCATTATTTATTTCAACTTTTTTAACTTTTGTAGTGACTGCTGATGAACTTCACATATTTTCATTGTACAAATACCTAGAGAAATTGTTGGCTAAAAACGCACTCTGTTATAGGCACGAAAGCTTGTACCTTCACAATGGAATACATACGCATATGCACACTATTATACTTTTTTCTATTTTGTAGTGTGCTGCAAATCAAAAATAAATCAATTGATATTTTGTAGATCACGTGAAAAACTATTTAATTATTTTTTGATCCTATTTTAATTTCTAATCTGCCTGAAAACAATAAGAACTTAAGGAGATATATATGTTTCAAGAATTTGGTAATATACTTTGTTTCCTTATTATTCTTACCAAAGGTTAAGGGAAAAAAAAAACCCAACAAATAATGAGACACATCAATTCAGCTGACTGCTAGATGGACTAGTCCAAACACCTATTTCCCAAAATGGCATTAAATTTAGTTGATTCGCTTAGACTGTGAGGCAATGATTTTGATAGAGGAGGCATGAGCCAGAACTAAGCAATCTGAGAAAACATCAGGTTCTTTTACAAGAATAAATTGTAGCCTGATACATAACACCTCACAATTTGATGGTAAATTTTATTCCCAATAAGTGTAGCTATTGGATCATTTACGTAACTGATACTGAAAAATGGAACCAACTGCACTTAGGATGAATCTATTAGAGTCTCATTCTAAATAGGTTAATGGACCTGTTCTTTGAAAGTTAGTTAATAACACTGTCAAAACATCACACTCAAAATTCACAGTATTGTTTTCCAGCTCTTGCTGGTAAACAGTTTAGGAAAACTGTTTAACTTTATTGAAGTGGGTGTTTTCAGGTAAAAAAAAACCATTGAAATAAAATGCCTTACACGCCTTACAGCCCTTACAAGGGCTTGGCTGTTTTTTTAATCTGGAGAAATTTCTTGTTCATAACATAACAGGCACCTTCACACCACATTCCCATTATAAATAAGACTTTGATTTGATCCACATGATTTCAAATCAGTGTACTCTTTCGTGTAAGACAATGTTGGGATGGGTTTTCCTCTTCTATATGCATTTCTGCAGTATGGGCTTTTTACTATGCTGAGTTACACAAATCGGGAGCTCTGTACCCAATATCAAAAGAATTTATGCAAAGAAATGAGAAATAATTTCTACAGGATTCTGGAAGCTACTTGTAGATGCACAAGGCTGTCAGATGTCTCATCATAATGGATATGATTATGATTCTGCCTCTCTTTTTCCATCACTTCATGACAGAAAGAAACTGACTATCACAAATAAGGAGAAGACCTCAATATATTGTCTGTCATTTAGAGGTATATAGATTTATGCAGTAATACTGTAAAACTGAAACCCTTATTTTACCCTTGAAATGTGCTTTGATTCATCATACTACATTTCAGAAAGAAGTGAAACAACTGTTTAATCCAGTAGTTGTTTGTATTACACAAAAGTGCAGGAACATTTAATGAGTACAGTAATGCTTATGATTGAGTATCACTTTACTAAAGAAAGAAGGATCACAAAATAATGTAAAGAATACTAAAACAAAATAAACCTTATATTTCCTTAATCTGTTTTTGCAGGGAGAGGAGAGCAAGGGTGGAAGGTCATTATAGATATATGGTCCAAAAATACAGTCAAAACTAGATTTTTAGATTGAGGTGATGCTTTTTTATTAGACCAGCAGGTTTGGGAAAAAGCAGAATAAATTTCTGGTGCACAAGTCCTTTTTCACATCTGAAATAAAAGGAGAAAATTGTAAAGCAAATTGTAATTAAGACATTAAGAACAATTGCTTGGGATTTCATTAGATATATATTAGACTATCCAGGAGAAGAGAGGGTGTACCTGGGGAGTCAGAGAGACTCAGTAAGGAGGAAAGGTGAGAGGTGGCTGCCTTTCAGGGGAAAGTGCTACCTGTAATTTGTAACTTGTGGAACACTATGACATTAACTGGGGGGCTGGGGGTGGAACGGGACTTGCAGGTTATAATGGACCAGAAAAACAGTATCTCCAGTGAGATAGTTTTTCGTATTTACTAAGTTATGAATTTGAGTTTCCAGACTTATCTTTCAAAAGTATTTTGTAGGTCATTCTTTAATTAAGTCAGAGCAGTTGCTTCCAACTTGAATTTTGCTTTGAAGTTTCCTGCTTCTGTTTCAGACCTAAAGAACTACTTATGTGCCTGAGAGCTTATCTGGGTTTTTTTCCAACTATACTTAGTCTAATTAAAGACATTACCCCTACCTGTAAATCTTCTCTTAATTAGTAACTTCATGGATTTGCTGATGGCAAGTGCAAGAGTGGATCACTCCACTGCTATCAAACCAACAGGGAATTAAACTAAGCATCCTGAAATGTCGTTTCCTCATTATAAAAATGCAGTAACACCTTCTCCTCTCTAACAAGCCTATGGCTGCAAAATACAGCCCTCCAAGAATGGAATGTTCTTGTGGAGGTCTAACAAAACAGTTGTCTCATGGTGTAGTGGTTGCTGAACAATAAAATTGTGGTTAAAAATCTATTCCTACATTTCTCTGATACGCAGGTGTCACAAAGGAAAAGATGAGATAGAAGAACTGACACCCGGAAAGAGTTAAATCAAAGCTGAACTAATTGAAGAATAATACGTTGCTAGTGAAATGGAATAAGACATAAAATAGTAATGTTGTTGAAAGAGACAGAGGGAGTGTAAACATTGAGTTGACTGGCATACTGTTGAAGAGGGTAGGTCTCCATGGTCAGTGCATATTCCCTACAGAAGTTATATAGGAATGCCAATCAAAGAAAACATTTTCAATCTCCTGGGATTTAAAGATTTCCATTGAAGTTTCTATCTGCTCTCCTATTTAAAGTCAAAGCCAGTAGACTCAAAGGGCAAACTAAGCAGATGGGACATTGTGAGCAATGCAAGAAATAACTGAATTGTTTGTTGAAGCATTATATGTAAAATGATGTTTAAAGATTTACCCAGAATGTAAGGTGATGGACAGGCCATTGAGCTCACCTGAGAAATTCTGCCATGAAAGAACCTTCTCCACCAACCCCTCAAGGGAAAAAGAAGAGCAAATAGATCTGATCTATTAGAGAACAGCAATTTCATAATATCCTTTTAAGTTTCCTATAGAAGCTCTCAAACTTTCAGTGCTAACATACTACTGTTGTTTTTACTTCAAAGCTGGGGGAGAAACATACGGATGCTCCAAATCACTTACGAAATTGCAAAATAACAGTGATATGAAACTTCATGTATATTTTGAAGTAGTTGTACAGAAGACATGATGTATGAAGGCTTTAGCTACTACTTTTTGTGGGGACAAAAACCCAGCTGGTAAATAGTCAAATTATAAAAAGATAAATAAGTATATGCTCATGAGCAGAGAGTGCAGTCAGGCAGATAAAACACACTAAACTAAAACTCTTCTGCAAAATGAGCAAAATAGGTTTACACAAAGACAGTCATTACAGAGACCAATAAATCAGCTCACATTTCAATGATGACTGTCTCTTACAGTGCCATCTATTAAATCTATTTGAATCTTTGCACAGTATAACATGCACACAGCCCTCTTTCTCTGCGTTTCTAGAACATGACTGCCATATAGTCCGGAGTTCAACAAGTCAAATATTCATTGTATTAATTTGGAAAAGTTATTACAAACCTAATCTAAGGAGTCATGGGCTTTGAGGCTTTCCTAAAAATAGCTAACGTCCCTTTTTGGCACCGCGAAGAACAGCTTCCCCTCACCACAGAGAGTGTGCTTCTGATCAGTATTGCTTCATCTCCTACCTAATATGCTGGCTTTCTATTTGTCTAAAATACAATGATTAGGCAATCTGGGCACTACTTCTTCATATTTTCAGATATTTTTAATCTCTTGATGCCGTATTTTATGGACCCAATCTTAAAGAAACACTGCCCTTCCTGCCACTTCTTCTGCTAGTCTTTCTTCAGTGAAACTTTAAAAAAACACTTCATTAACATGCAATTTGTGCATTATAGGGTCCAATAGCTTGTTCCCAAACAAAATCTCCAGATCCCAATATTCTATAATTTCTCTAACATTCAGATTTAGACATTACAGTCTGGATGCATAATTTCTTTCAATATTTGTGGGAGTCCTGTAGGTTAATTTTCACTTAACAATAAACACATTGTAGTAAGCTTCTGAAATGGTTCAAGAGATTTGCGTTGTAGACACCAGTGATTCCAGGATAAGAGCTGACAGTGTTGACCTAGAATAGACATTATTCTGTAAAAGGAGCAAGAAAAATAATATAGTATGATTTTAGTTCTTACTTGTCATCTATTTATCATATGAAGTAAATTAAACATCTTCGCCAGGTTAAACAACAACAACAACAACAAAAAAGTATAGCTACCTCCTCCATTCTGGCTTTCTACTAAAAATAACAACAAAACAAAAATGATGAGACTAAAGACACAAGATATAAAATACTAAGAAGGTGACTGGATGAAGGCAGTGCAAATGATAAAAATGTGACCTAATTTAGTCTAATCTCTGGAGCTTCTCCGCCATTTTTCTTTCCTCCTTTGAGAATAATTGGCTAATATTTTATATTACAGGTCAAGTACAATTTCAAAAGGAGGCAAATACAATTCAGCAAAGGATTCCTTAGATAAAATTCCCAAAACTGAAATGTAAATACAGTGTTATGGAAACCACCTTTAGATGGTACACAACAGAAACTCATTTTCTCCGTCTGTTTGCTGCAGACAGTCAGAAGCAAGAAAATGGATTCTGACTCTATGGATGAGCGCTGACAAAAACATGGGGTAAGTTCCAGCTGCTGCTTGGCCACACATCGAGATAAGAAGAGCCAGATGCAAAGCTCCCAACCTGCATACACTAAAGGAAGCCAAAACCATATCAGCTGGTGATCTGTGCCCTTCTGGAGAAGGAGCTGGAGGCCAGCTGGGCCTACTAAAGACTTAAGAATAGGCAAGTGGATCCCACCCTCTGTTTCTTTTGTACAGTGACTCATGTCCTTTATATCTGGTACCAATACTTATTTGTGGTTCCTTTCCCTCCCCACGGTCTAGATTTGAAATGATTTTCCCACTTTCCTTGCTTGCATACCCGCATTTCGACAAGCCACTTTGATCTGACATGCATCTTGGACAACTTTTTCCTAGTCTGCATGTCAATTATTTCTTTCTGGAGGAACCAGAGTTAAACTCAAGCTGCCTATGAAGTGACCTTACTTCCCTGTTTTACACAGTTAACTTTTACCAGAATTTCTAGAACATATCAAATATGCATTGACAGATAAAAAATAATTTCTCACAGGGTTCTCTCAGGCACATCTGTCCTGCTATTTATTTTTGTCAGTGTTGCTCCTTACCTTCCTAGCACAGAAACTTCTGTTCCTTGCTCACAGGGGTCTCTGGTGCATGCTTTTAACAGATGTCTTCCAGTAATTGTCATCTTTGTGAAGCCCCAGTGAGATGATAATCATCCCCACAGCTTTCAGTTTGCTCCAAGAATCTTCTCTTACCTAAAACTTCTGCTTCGCCTCACAAAAATCAAACCGTTTCTGACAAAAGAGCCCTTCTGTCAAGCATGTTCTCCTGATTTCAAATTTCATCCCTCTAATGAGTTTATAAATACATTAGCCAATATTTCTTTTGAAAAGACCACTGTCTTTGATCCACACCTCTCTACTACAAGGCCCTTTCACTAACTATTGAAAAAGGCTAGCAACAAAAAATTAAGAAAGAAGAAAAAAGCCATAGCCTCCAGTACAAGAGATGTTGTAATCTCTGGATGTTAGTTCATTGATCCCAGGATTAGAATCCAAAGATCAAAATTATATCCAGCTGGGTTAGTTATATCCCCAGGGTGAGACATGGAAAATCCTGTATGCTGAGAACAGAGTATTCTTGAGCCACACTAAGGCACACGTGCTCACCCATCTCCAGAATTTAGGCTCCTACCTAGAGACTGCAAGAAATTATAGTGATGGCACTTTTTCTATCACAGCCTAATAACTGGAGTATTCACAAAAGAAGTTAAGAGACCTTAATTCAAATCCTTCCTCATTGATCATGAGGATTCAAATCCTTAACTCTTACCTTCCCAAGAATATCCTAACCATTAAACTGTGAGATTTTCTGGGGCTGCAGGTAGCCACACACAGAATACTTACAACTCGTATTAAGGTTGTAACACTGAATCCAAAGAATACCAGACTCATAGTGCCAAAAGGGAACAAACAGAAAGACTGTCCCAAGACTAGGTAGGAAGAGGCCATCCCATGTTGTGGTCCCTCTTCTAATACATTGATGTGCAACCCATGAACAATCCTGGGAACAGGAACTGGAACATCAGACTGCATCGTGTGTTTCTCCCACATGACAGGACGTCCCCAAAGGGACACAAAGACTAAATTGCTCAGATTGGGTCTGGTGTGGGTGCACATACAACACCTCAGGCGCTTCCAGGCCAAATCTAAGGTGTAGTAAATTTAGGCAATACACTGTGCATTGGCTATAGATGAATGTGGGCTGTTAAAATGCCATGTTGAATACAAGTGATGAGTACTTCTTCATGTACAGACTGAACTTTCTACTTCAACGTTTCCACTGCTTCCTATTTCCAAGCTGTTTCTCAAGCATCAGGTCCTAATTACACTCTTCTCTCTCCATGTGCCCAAGCTGTGTGACTGGTTACCTCTGGAGAACAAGATTAGACAGACACACTCTACCTCTAGTTGCTTATTTTCTTTTAATTATCCCACTATGAAAGAGGATTCATTTTGCTGCTAGTCTTTGCTAAGTGTTTACCCACCTGATCATTGCCTTGAAACCACTTGAAAAAACTCATACATGGGAAGATCCTAAAGAAGCAGGAAAACATTGGAGCATTCTCTTTTTTTTTATCACTAGCAATATAAATGCTTAAGCACATCTATCTTCCTTCCCATTCTCTTTATTTTTCAATATAAATGGTATAAATAGCAGAGATGCTCATTTTCACATCTAGCCCAACATATCAGCTGTGCTTGACGACTGTCACTGAAGCTAAACAACAACATTCAGGAAAAAGCAACATGTACTACATTAGCATACCTATATGCCAATATTTTAATTTCATGGAGCAATGAGTGTTTCTCACAGAAGGTTCACTACGTAAAATTCAAGGTGTCTGGAAACAGTTTAAACATGCACACACATACACAGAGTATGAAAGCACTGAGTACTCTGCACAACAGAGGTAGCTTGCATTAATTCAGCCTGCAGAGATATGCTTACAGAGCTATAAAATAAAAGCAGTCCCCCTAAAATCAGCTGGAAAACTCACAAGTGCATTTTATCACATATTTAGGTGTTTACTAGATTGGGGACCACTTCCCTATTGGAAATGAAAATGACCTCAATGTGAAGACTTGTATTAAGTCAACTTCAACACACTAAATACATACAGAATTTTGATTATTAATCCTTACTGTAGTAAAGAGAATATTCGGCATAAGATGTGATGGTGTACACGATAGTAAAGTACATCCAGCCACTTATGTTACTGGAAAGAAGTTTCAGACACATCCAGGCTAATCTTTTTGTATGTAAGGTCACGTACAGTGAAAGAGGAAAGCAGCACATCCATAATTGTTGGCTGATACCTTAAACCAGCACAGAACTTCAAACAGGACTTAGCCAATTACTAACATCAGCTTTATCACCTTAATAAATGACATGACACATTAGGTATCAAAGCTTCCTTCAAGCTGGACACTTCAAAGAATGTCATTACCTTCTGACTGTTCTTACCAAATGCAGAGTCTATTTAATATTATGTGATTGTCTCATCCAGATTTCTTACAGATGTGAAACCATCAGAAAATCCACAAAGGGACTAATTGCCTGGATTCTGGTATAAATTCTCATCGCTTGGATTAATTCCTTTAGGCTGCAAAGGTAGATTATTATGAAGATTATTTCTATAAATCCCTGGTAGTAAATGTGGGGGGGATCTTAGCATAAAAACACGTCTGCAAACTTGCTTTTATTATTTCTACTGCTAAAATATACATTAGTATTGCCAAATTTACAGACACTAGGAATAAATACTTCAAATGACTTAGGACTGCAAGTCTAATCAGCAAAGGTGACTTTTACAGTTAGGGAAATGAGCCTTATTTAAATTTAATGGATTTAGAAGACTTTCCATTTTGAAAACAGGAGTCTCACCAGCATCTGCTAGAATAGATACACATAGACCTGAGTTAGCCCTGCTTCTGTTTGGGTTGTGGAAGTGATGAATGACAAAAAAGCTCCTGTTTTCTAGTCAGGCTCCAGCTGGGCCAGCCAAGTATCTGGTGCTGCAGTAGTGCAGGAAACCAGATGAAGGGCTGGGAAGGACCTTTATATTGCTTTGTGACAAATACTACTCAAAAGACTGATCTATGTACAGTACAAGAAATTAATCCCCACTATTTTTGTTGCTCTTTTCTTTGGGTTTATTCGTCTCTTTGAGAATGGTCACAAAAAAGTTTTCAAAGCATCTGTTCTTATGTGAACACGTTCTTCATCATGTGTTCATCAGGTGTTCTCATGTTCCATGTTCATCATGAGAACTACAAATGTAATATTTTAGTGCCTTTAACCCCTGTATTACCATAAGTCTTTTTTACTAGTCCTGTCTGACAGTCTCTCCCTCTAAACAGAGCGCACTATAATCATCTTTATCAAGAAGGACGTGAAGAGCCTCCATATTTGAAAAGAAGTGCAATGCCTACAGATGAAGTATCAAGACTGTGTTACTAGGGATTACCCCTCCTTCCCTGACAGATGATTGCTACACACTGCCATTAATGGGTTAAATTAGCAAAGATCCTGTATAATGTATACCTGTCTTTAATTGGGTTAGCTCTTTACTTCTTAGAGGGCAAATCACTGGCAATGGAGAGCTTTCTTTTACTTATCCTGCAGGGACTATTTTATTTTTAAAAGTGATGAAGTGTTCAGGATGCTATTTCAGACTAGCTGACATTTGGAGATTTCACTCTTAAGCTTCCCCATTATTTATCAAGGGACTTGTTAAAAATAAAGATAAGACATGTTAGATTTTTGTTTCACGTATTTAGCTTGTCCTATCAAAGGAACCCCTTATTTCAGGATGCCTTTGTTACTGCCTTTGCCTCTTCCTGTTCCTGACATTACTACGTGTTGTCTACCAAGGGACATCAGTATCTGAAGTGATAACTGGCAAGAAACCTGGCATACAGACAAAATCAATATAATTTTGAAAAATTAACTTGAGAGATGGCTATCAAAGGAACTCTGTATTTGGAGGTAGAAGGGACTATCTCCTTCCCTCCCTCCCAAAAAATAAGATGGTTGTGAATAAGTTAAAAAGAGTGTTTTTCTTTCAAATACAGGCCAAGCTAAAGAGCTAATTTTTCAAATGAGTCAAAAACGAAGCAAGCTGACTACACAAGTGCCAACCATCTAGAATTCAATAAACCCAGCTCAGCCTGTGACCTGCATTAGCTGTATCATAACATTAGCTCACCTAGTCAGGATAGCACGGCCTAGCTAAAATTCTACATCTTAGAATCATTCTTTACGCCTGGAGTTCTTTACTTTGTGTTTGTTTTATTGCTAATAAACAATATTTCATAAAAGGTCTTGTATAAAAGTCTACTTCATTTTTAATATTCATTCAGTCTGAATTCATAGAATCACAGAATCATTATGGCTGGAAAAGACCTTTAAGATAATCAAGTGCGACCCTTATCTAACTCTACCAGGCCCACTTCTAAACCATGTCCCTGAACACCATATCTAGATGGCTTTTAAATACATCCAAGGATGGTGATTCAACCACTTCCCTGGGCAGCCTGTTCCAGTCTTTGATAACCTTTTCAGTGTAGAAGTTTTTTTCTAATGTGTAACCTAAACGTCCCCTGGTGCAACCTGATGCCATTTCTTCTTGTCCTGGTAGGTTGTAACTTGTGAGAAGAGACCAATGCCCACCTCTCTACAACCTCCTTTCAGGTAGTTGTAGAGAGCAATAAGGTCTCCCCTCAGCCTCCTTTTCTTCAGACTAAAATGAGTTACATCAGTCACCTTCTAATTTTTCTGGTGAAGGATAAGTACTTTTTTTGTTTGCTTTGATATAGCAGTAGAAATTCCTAGCCCTGATCAAGAGATTCATTGCAAAAGTCTGTCCTACACCAGACTTGAGCTCCAACAAAGTTCTCCACCCTCTGCATGTGCCCTTACACAATGCTGATGCAAACGTAAGCTCTTAACTAGTATTGTGCCTTTGAAAGCAGAATCACTTCCCAGCAGACAGATGATATCTGTGCTGACTATGGGTCATTGAGTTCTCTGCATGTTTTGAGATACCTAAAGCGACACATTTATTTACTAGGTTTCACAGGCACAATATATAAGCTGTGTCTTCCTGAACTGAATGGTTGCAAACTCACTCTCTGAGGCAATTTGTTCTCCAAAATCATGCCTTCACAAACTAATTAATCTTCTGTCTTCTAACCAACAGCTAATTATTTTTTCTTCACAGTGTTATGAACGAGGCTTAGCGGTTTACTTCATTGCTTCAACCCTTCTGTTTATAAAAACTGTCTGTAAATAATAAACCCCCGTATTTTTAAAGGCTGCTAGAAAGGCCATATACCAACATAAACCAACAGTTTTAAAATAAAAGGTTCATAAAAAAAAACCAAACATACAATCAGAAAATACAGGGATATCCTTAAATTCCTCTAATCAATCCAAAATGGTACTGCAAGGGAACATCACATTCATATCTATTTATGCTTTAACTTACCCTTCATCACCATGAATAAATTAGCACTTACCAGTTCCACCCTTCAATCCCCTTTTTTTTGAGATGTAAAAGATTTATAGAATCAAAGACATCACTTGTACTCTAGCTCAACAGATTTCACTCATGCTGCAGTAGAGTCATGTCCTTATAGATAATTCTGACATTGTTTTCTGAATCATAAAAATTCATCATCAGAACCCACGTTTCTATTCAATATCCACCTCGAAGCTGAATACCATACACAAATATGGACTGTAACAATTCTAAATGTAACCACTGCTAACTGAATCATGATTTGACAACAATTGCTTGTGTATTTGACAAGATAGAAAACCTGTCATTTGATACACAGCAAAAACCCAGTAATAACTGTTGTTTTGGTAATAAAAAATAGACTAAAATATTTATAATATTTCTGTAAAACTTTTTGGAAGATGCATTAAAAAAGTCATTAACGTTTACAAAAGATACTCATGAATGCTATTATAAGCAGAATTCTATTATAAAGTGTACTCTGTATCACACCTTACTGAACAGCCTTGCAACTTTTTCCACTGAAATCTTCATCTTCCACACAGAATAATACCACCTACTTTACAATCCCCTAATTATAAGTGAACTTGTGAGATGACAGTGTCACTTCCAGTTCTAATTCAGGGAAACCGTATCACTCATTCTGAGGAGGAAAAAAGTATTACTCTCGTTGAAATGGTGCAATCACACAATGTAAAAAAAATGTGTTAAAACCAGACTCCAGTGTGGCTCAGGAGCAAGACTTATGCACACCATAGTGACTTCAGCTAGCAGTGGTGTCATTTCAGCAATCTCAAAATCAGAACTGAAAATCAGCATTGTTTTAATGGAACAGAAATTTCTATAGGAATGCAATTATTTTTATTAATTCCAACAGAAGCTTGCCTCCTGTGTGGGAATTTCACTTAGTAGTTCAAGTACTCGTATATATTCAGTCTGCAACAGCCAACCAGCAGCAATGCTTAGCAGTCTCAGGGTTCAAAAGCAGCATGGCCTAGCAAGCTCAGAGAGATTTAGGGCTATCTGAAGTAGCTTAAAATTAAACACAGTTTCAGTTTTCTTAAAATAAAGTCTCAAAATCCCTAATTTGCTGGGCTTAAAATAAACAATTGTTTAAGTACAGTCTTTTTTATTATTATTATTTCATTACCTCTTTTGATATGCATATTTCTGTTCCAGCCACTTTCAGGAGTCTTTCAGCATTTCAGAATTCATATTTTCCACTGAAATGATACGCAAGTCTAACCTTGCCTAACAGATATCTTTAGAAGAACCATAAAAGATCTCTAAGTAGTCATTAATCACAACTGCATACTCTCATAGAAAATTGTCCCATTTAAAGACTCACACCTTGCAAGCACTCAAACACAGGCAATTTTGCTCATGGGAATAAACCCACAGGACACAGGGTGGTATGTATAAAAGCAATGTTATTGTGTGTTCAAGGGTTCACTGACTCTTCACCTGTTCAGTACTTGGATGTATCTCTGGCTGTGCCCTGGCATTCCAATTTGAAACTAAGCAGCCACAGGCTGCACCTATTAAGCCGTTTTATGGACATTCAGCAGATCTGAAGAACTGGACTCACATTTCTGAATAAACCAAGCTGTAACAAGTTTGAGTACCTCTATAGAGTAATCTCATGTCCATATGCAGAGTGTCAGTCACTGGATCCATAGCGAGTATGAATGCAACGTACAGTTGCTCTGCACTTCCATGCAGTGTGCCCAGGGACACACAAGTATTGTCCAAACTCAGCCACAGAAAGACAACAGGAGACTAAACATGTATTCAGTAGCTTGTGTTTGGGGAAAGTTAAAGATCACTGTATGTTCTACCACGTTTTTTATAGGGAAGGAACAAACAGTGAAAATTCAGCGGATGTATGTTTGTCCATTTTCAAGTAGCAGAAAAACAGTTGACCAACGCACCATGTCTCTGATGCCTCCCTCTTAAAAATACAAGTATTTGCCCGATGTGAGGAGAAAGTGGGTGGGTGAAAAGTGGATGAAAATTAATCACATTTTTAGTAGGGTCAGCGTCCATATGGCTCAAGGAGCCAATATGACTCAATAGGTAACCTCACAATTGCTCATGTAGGCAGCAAGAATACATAGCTAGAAAGAAATATCCAGCATAACCTTAAATTGGCATAAACTCAACACAAAACAGCACAATAACTTATGCCTATTCTGATAGCACACAGTTTGCTCCAGCTCTCTTTTAATCTATTATTCTCACTGAAGTCTTTGGGTTAATACAAGAAGTCTGTTCCTTATGTTACCAAACTCCAATGCAAATTAGTGGGAGAAAAGGCTAAATAGGACCTAGCCCACTTCTCAGAGCGACTTCAGCAGTTCTCAGAATATGCCTCATGGAGAAGGTTATATAAACCTAACTACGCAAAACTGAGGGTTCAGGAAGATGCTCAGTGTCCCCTTGCTCACAGCAACAGGAATTGCCAAGAACTGAACATATTTAAAAGTCTACATCCACTTTTTTTTCCCCTATTAGTATTCATTATCAGACTATTATTAAATAGAGACCTACATATATAAATAAAAGTCCTCTGGTAATGGTTTAGGAATTCAATCCTTCAACCTTTCATCTTCTGAGCTATCCTTATTCACGTAGGGATCTCACAGTGTGTGAGTTACAGCAGCACAGGTCCAGAGGAGTTTGCCCCTTTAAAATGCAGCACTTTACACTATGAAATGACTTACTGGTTTTGGCTCTATTTTTTAATAAAAGATACGGCAAGCTGCTGTACCCTCCATCCCATTGATGTTAATGGGTAAAATTCTAAGGTTACAATTTTGTCGTGCTTCAGCTCCTACTGAGATGAATGACAAAAACTTTGTACTGCTTTCAGTGAAACAGGATCAGGAGTTCAGTTTTACCTCAGGCCTGGCTCATGCAGGTTTTGCACTGAAGTCAGTGGGACCTGGCTTGAACAAAGATTAAGGACTTCAAGATCCAGCCTAGTGTGATCTAAATCGCTCAGTAACTAACAGGATTAGGCCCATACACATTCCTTTAAGTGGAAAATGATGAGAGAAAATGAAACATGTTTCTATTTGACTGATTTGTTTGAGACTTGAAGAAGAGACCTACTATTCTATTTCAGAATATAAGAAAGTACATTACAATCCAGTAAATATGAAGACATATGGAAGAACTTTGTTCATCTGTATATTTATCAAAATAAAACTTATTTGTGACTTGTACGTCCATCAGCTGTAGCAGGCAAGTAACTTTCAAGCTACAGCTATGGCATTACGAGCTCAAAGGCAGTAATATATTTCAACTATTTAATGCAGCGGAGAAGGGCTTGTATACCTCTTCATTTATAAATTGAAATGCATTGTGAGGCTACATGAATAATGAATACTAGGAAAAGAAGACACCTGCTGCCAACAGGTCTATGAAATCCAAACTTTAACACAAACAAGTTTAAAATGCATTTCTGAGCTTTTCCATTTTTCCCCAACATGACAGCTTTGAGAAGGCTCTACACAGCAAAATGGGTGCTGCTTCCTTTAAAGTTCACTATTTCATTTCCTCTGACATTTGGAAAATTTTCACTCCATTCTGCTCTTGCTCCTCTTTGTGTTATTTGTTAGACTCCCCTCTTCCTTTCTTGTCTTTTATGTCAGAAAATAGATGAAATGATTTGTCTCATCACAATAAAAGAATAGCTCATACTGTTTTTCTTTCAGTTCTGGTTCTCTATTACTTAACTGCAGCCCTGGCTGGTTCTTTGTATTATGGTTTCCATCTTGGGAATTAATAAATTAAACAGAACAAAAATTAAATTAGACTTGGCAGGCTTGCAATAGCTAGTGATTTAGGTGCTTCCTCATATCAAATTGAGAGGGAATGTTTCAGTATCCTAGGGGAGACCAAATGAGATGAATACCTTGAAAGAGATTAAAATTTGTTAGGAAGACAGAAAGAATAGGGAGCAACTTTGGAAAAAGATCTGAAGGGCAGCAATTTTATTTTTACAAAATCTCTTTACAAAAGAAGGAATCATTTGATCTATCCAAAGACCCCTTCTGAAACGTGGCATGCTGAGAAGTATCAAAATATCATACTTTCAAACAAGCTGATATCACTTCTACCTGAAATTTTAATTTTTAACTCCAAGTAGGATAAAGAAAACATCAATTTTATTGGTGATAATACTAAAAGTGAAATTATCACAGAATTAAAAGCATGGACTCTAATTGATTTCGTATGCTCTCAGTTTGTATGTCGCATTTCTTCAAACACAACTGGGTCAGGGCAGTTCCCTTGAAAGACGTGGAGACTGTCCTGAGTGAGATCAATCCACAGTCTTCCACATAGTGTTTGCAGAGAAATGAAAGGAAACAGTCACAGCAGGGCCAGAAAGCCTGCAAGTAGCATTCAAGCCTTAAAAGTGATGGCAAAACCGTAACTAAAGACCACAGGGGATGAAGCAGAGTTTGCCACAACTCAGAAAGTCACCAAGTTAGCAAAACTCAAACCTGGAACGAAGGACTCACTTGGAAAGACACAGCAGTTACAGGAGAACAGTTCACATTCCCTGTTCATTCTGGGCTGATCATTTTGTATCACCTCTATTAAAACACTCTTAACTTTAAAAGCCTTTCAGTCTTTTGGGGGAGTGCATTATAAGGAAAATGTCCAGGTACAACAACCTCAAACTCTTGACTGATTCAGCGTTACCTCGTGACATGTCAAGGTACAGTTAGAACAGAACTGTGGATCACCAAGTCTGGTTTTTCTTCCAAGAAAAAAGCAGAGCAAGCATTGACTTATTTTACTAGAAGCAAGTTTTGGGTCCACAAATTATAATGAAGAAACTGCATTGAATAGTTTATAAAAAACATTTATAACAAATAAATTCCTTTATTTTGCATTGCATTAACAAATATCCACTCTCTCAAAAAAAATCTGTAATTTGAATCTGATAATTTTCTACTTAATTTTCATTGATTTCTACTCTTTTACAGACATACTAAAAATTTCAATAGTGTTTCTTACTATCAACTGGTCATATTCAAGCCATAGCATTTGCTTTGCTGATAGTTCACATAACTGGTATTCTTGGGGGCTTAAACAGCAGTCCCCCATGAAATCTATGCAGGACTGCTGAACAGGATGTCTGTGCACAACTCAGCAGTCCCAAGTCACAGCCTGGCATATTAACTTAAAGTGCTGATATAGGTGATTTTGCACTAAAATATCAGGCCTATGAGTGACATGTGAGGCACAGGATTTAGTTTGCAATCATTATTAGGGAGGCAGTTACCACCAAGAAGTGGCAGGTATTGGGAATTAATACCATCCTAGCTGAACTGGGACAGTTACACCAGCAAGATTTAGCACAGGAGTCCTGTCATAGCTCTGATACATGAGCAGAGAGCATATCTTTAATCGTAGTTTACAGGTTCATGCAACAATACTGACATTCTCAAGGGAAAACCATATCCAGGCACGAGACTAAGGAAAAGGGAAAGCACAAAGTGCACTTAACAGGAACTGTTTAGTTTGCCAAACCTGTTTTCACCTTGTTGTGAATTCTAAGTTGTCAAGTTAACCAAGTAAATTGAAGCCAACTCAACACAAAATATTAAAAATATTCCAACAGGATCCAACAGAAAAGCATGTCTTTATGTTTTGCCTGGAAAAGAAGTCTAGTTCAATTGCTAGTGCCAAACAATACTTGCAGTCAAACTGAGTAGTATGTTACTGCTCTGCTCTGCTCCCTGGAATACACCACAAACACCTCAAAAACAAAATCCTAACTGGTTTAAGAAATATTAAAGTCTATCTGTGCAATATACTGAGGGATTTTGCACCTGCTGGCAGTATCAGAGAGATAAGAACATATAAAATGATACACAGTATTCAATAGAAAGGTCTGGGGGAGGGAAAGAAAAAAACCCACAGCCAACTCAAATATACAAAATTACATCTTGTCGCTATATAGTTTTTACCTACTAATTAAAATAAACTACTCTATCACCTTCTCGCCATGAATTATTCCAGTTTTGAAAGCCTTTTCTGATTATTCCCACAAGCAGACCTGTGTTCATTCCATACAAAACATTTCCTCCTGAACTGACCTGTATTGTCTTATTTTTGTAACTGGAGGAAATAACATCTGTTGTGATGGTCACACAAAACTAGCCCACTATTAGACAGGAGGACGCAGCAATCAAGCAGGATTTATTACTACAATTCACTGTAAGTGGGGATATAATCACAGCCCTTCTTTCTCCACCAGAGCTAAGAAAACCATTAGGTGACTGGCTATTATTTTTTCTCTATTTGCTTTGGGTTCTAAACAAATACACAGAACCATGCTGCTTTTCAGATCAGACATTTGCGTTCAAGTATATTCAATTCTAAGTGAATGCGGCTACTAGCCAAATTGAACCATGCTATTTATTTGGCTTTGGGACTGGCCTGCTAGATAATGATCAAGATTTTTCATGGTAAATGTGACTAGTCAATGAGAAAAGTTAAATAAAGATATCTCTGTTAACAAGCAAAATTGGAATAATACATTACAAAGCAGACTCAGCTTTTTGGACCCTTCATTATGGAACCTATCTAAGAGGTCATTTGATTAAAGCTGAACAGAAATATCTATACATCTTTGTTTAAAAAGCTCACCAAGTTTAATACATTTAATAATGTTAGTTACGGTTGGCTTCTAGAGCTAGATCTAATAAAGCAGTTTTAGCACTAAGACAGCAAAGCTTCTGATTTCCTGCCCTCTAGGATGAGCCTATATCCCTGTTAGGTGCACAGGCATTCTACGCAACACACAGGAGAGCAGAGACCTTTCAAAATGGAAACAAAGCTTCAGAGGCGACAGCTTCCTCTTACCACAAGTCACTTCACTGAAGACAGGAATAAATCTTAAATTTGACTTAGTAGATGTTTTACTAAGAGCTACATTAGGACACTTCCGTCCGCGTGGCGATAGCTGCAACAGTTGAAAAGTGGTGTTCATACCCTCTCTTTTGAAGAGCTGGACAGACTGGTACTTTTCTTTTAAAAGATTGCTATTAGTATTAAGGGTAGGCAGATAATAGTATTTACATAATTCTTGTAATTAGATCATTTGCCCAGAAATAACTCTACATGGCAAGATTTTAAGCAAAAATAATAGGCAGCATGTTGAGTAGCAACTAAGTGGTGCTGTTAAGGTTTATAATTCTGGCCTCTACTTTTCTCATAAATTCTACTTTTTATCTAGCCCTTAAGGATATCAACTAGGTGAGAAAAAAACATCAGAAAATCTTTTTTAAAACCCCTTTTTTTTCCACCCCAGTCACAGACATTTAGTAGTGAAATCCTTTTGCAATAACTGTCTAAACATTGAACTTAATTTTATTTCTTCGTTAATCAAAATGGTCATTTGAGAAATAGTGATCATCCTGAACACTCTCAAAAGACTAGAGGAATTATCCTAAATTTAATGAGTGCTGGATAAGTCTACAGAGCATCTTCATTTTAATTTATGAAACTGGTATTTCATTTGTTGACCATTTGTACATGTTTTTAAAAAAGAAATCATTGCAGATATCCAGAGTTAATTGATGTGTTCATTAAAACTGTACGCCCATAGGTAAAACTGTATGCTCATAAACTTCAATGAAAAAGCCATACTTAAAACTCTCCTGCTCGTTAAAAACATTACATGTAAAGTTATTTATTGCAGTCCTGCAAGACTGAAAATCGGTTCCTAAATGAACTTCACAGTTTCCATAACATTATTTAGTTCAAATACTTAGACACTAATGCCCTCATGATTTTGCCAATTAATAAATACTAAAGAATTTTCTAGGAAAAAAAATGGTAATCTTTTCCACTTGACTCAACATGCTATTCTTTGCAGTCTCAAGGGGAAAAACATAAACAAGGTCCACATTTTAAAGAATAAAGTTACATGCTTTTTATTCATAAAAAATTGATCAACACATTTCTATCAATTTTCCTGCAAAATTTACTGGGGTGATCAGGCTACAGTTAAAGTACTTGTAAATCAACCTGTGATGCAAAGCTCCATGTTTCTCATTTGGAAAATAGAGGATTATTTTATATAAAGGTATAATCCCTTAGCTCTCACAATACTCTTCTTCTGAAACTATTTTCTTTTTAATAAAGCATGAGCGAAATCATGACCACACTGAAAAAATAAAATAAAAAAAATTGTCCCTTTGACAATTCAGGTGCCTGAATTTCACCTAACATTTTCATACATATTAGTATATTTTGTGATCAGAGAATTTTACTATCACTGGCAAGTCATAGCCTCCTTAAAAAGCCCTCTGAAATAGGAAGGCATTACTATCTGCATGTTAACAAGCAGAAGCAAACGTGCAAACACTGATGTGAAACATTTCTAACATTCCTTTCCTCCTTTGACAGTCAAATGCCCCAAGGCCATTGGTATAACCTAGTCATCCCCTGGGGTTTTCTCCAAATTTATAGTTCCCCCCATAACAACTGAGATTCTCTCAAGCATCTTCTTCTTTTCACATACTGAAATTATGTTTCATCCACTCCCACAACAAGGACTGTGAAATGATACTTGGAAATCAGCCCCTGAAGTTATATAAACAGTGCGTTCCTTTACCTATAGGATCAATAAGAGGAAAATCATGCTGATGTCTGGTCCTCCAGCACCTAATATACAGTATCCCATCACTTCTGATCAGTATTTGCTGTCTGCAATGAATACATTCATCCACTTGGAAAGCAATGTGTCATATCATGTGTTTCTAGACAGTGAAATAAACAACAGACTTTCCAATTCAGCAAGATTTTGAGACTGAACAAAAAGATGATAATTTGGTTTTCAAGCCAGCAACAGTGCATGGCTTAGGGCTAAGATACATTCAAGGATGGCTAGCTAGCTAGACAAAATACCTGGAGGTATTCTATGATAAATCAAAGGTATTAGCAAATATTCTTGTGGCGATTATTTAAAGATATGTAAATAGCAGCCATATACTTTGCAGAAAAAGGTAAGTCTATTCTAAAACTCCCAGTGTTCACTCCTGCATTGCATACTGCAGCCCTGCCTGCACTTCTTTCTTGTGAGAAGGGCGCTCTCTCCCTCTCTCAAGGGTAAAGTCTAACTCAAAAGTGGGAATTCCACATTGACAAGTGGGAACATGTTGGTTTTGACAAGGAAAAAACATGTTGGTTTTGACATGGAATATGATTTATGAAGATCTAATACCATTAGAAACAGCTCACATCTATCTCACTTAAAGAGGAACCCAAAGGAAATCTAGTAAAGAACAACCCTTAAGTCAATCTGACATTTGCTGTCCTGTGTATGAAAAAGTAAATATTGTAAATATTGTAAATATTACACTTTATAGCTATATGAGAACCCATAATCAAAATTAATATGAAGAAAAAGCTTTTTTTTAAAAAAAAACCACCACACCACACTGAACAGGTTGATAATGGTATTTCATCAAAACAGACAACCCCCATCATTAACTTATTATTTAGCTCCAAATCCCAAAGCATTAAACAGGGTGTAACTCCTATCCAGTGTCAGGACTTGCCTCTACATTAATTACACTGCTACTACTGAAAGATCTCACAGAACCTTGTTTTATTCTAAGTCCATGAGGTCTAAGACGTGTTCATGTCAGCTTTCAGTAAAGACAGACCTAAGCCACAGAAATAGATGCCGAATACAAAACTATTCCCAAGCCTTCACTTTTTGGTACTTTAATTCAATAGATTTTAGAGAAAGGGGCCAAATATAACACAGGAGTTAAGAGATTTAGATTCTGAGTCCCTAACAAGTCCTTATCATTATTAATGTTGAAAGCTTTTCAGAGACAATCAAGGCGACACTGTCGTATCTTTTGCAAAGGATAAGATCTTCTCTTTGAATCTGTGCCAGTTAATTCGGTTGATTGTTAACTTTTGTTCAAATTCTAGTTTAGATGAGCATTATTCTCAAATGACATTCTCAGAAATGCAAGGTTAGACATACCTGATAAATTAATTCCCTTTGGATGTTACTAACTCCCTTTTCTTGCAGGCCTCAGCTCTATTAATTACCAGTGTTTTGCTTTACAATCTGACATTTAATGCTAGAACTCTGTTAGCTTTATTCATACAAACTGTGGGACCCATGAACTGGTGTAGAGCTCACTGACCGTGCAGGGTACATACAGCAATGGAAAAAAGGAGGAAAAACACAGCAGGCATTCCAAATATGATACTCTGAGAGAAAAAGAGGACGGGGACAGAAAAGGAGCAATGGAGACAGAGTACCAGAAAAGCTGTTCGAACTATTCATAAACAATAAAATTAAGATGCTGATGAAAGGCTGAAACATTGCACTGTAATTTACAGCTAGTGTGCTGCTTGAATACATTGTGTTGTGTGGACACTATTGCGTCCAAGTAACTTTTCTGTCCAAAAGCAGTCTATTATTTACAGAAAAGTGAAGGGGAGAAGATGAAGCATGGAGAAGACACTCCAACCAAGAGAAGTCATTAGTGACTTAGGAGAGGGAAATTTCTGTTTGGCTGAGGATTGAGAATGCAGCATTAGAAGGTCCAGAGAGACCTGCTAGCTGGTCCATATAATAATGCTGTCTACAGATCCCACAAGGAAAAGTTCAGTTTTGTTCCCTGGATATTTATTTTCTGTGATTTCCTGTTTGCTAACATGCGGACTTCTCTAAGGATTGAGGGAATACAAGAATTTCTTTTAAATAGATTAATAATTGATGCAGGGGATGTAAAAACATACTGTGCTGTAACTCTCCTAATTTCTGATAAATATCAATAAGTTTCAAACTTGCGATTAATTTGGTTATATGCAAGATTCTGAAAACACAAAGTTTGCAGGGATTAAATTCTTAATGGGGTGAAACCATGTTATTAAAAGACGGTTTTGGACACCTATTAAACCCCAGTAATCATAATCTAAAGCAGAAAAAAATATGTGCTTTTTTAATATGACAAGATTTTCTGAAAAATCGAGTGTTTGCCCTCTTACTACACTAAAACTTTATCAACTTCTTTGGGAATGGCATCTAGCATCTGTCTTGTGCCAGATAACCTGCCTCTGCCTCCCACTGGATACCTTCTCTAAGGGACAGCAAAGTATCCCATGAATACTTCTGCAATTATTTCACGACTGCTGCCTTGTGCAAAGTAGAAGATTTATGCAGGTCAGATTAACCAAAGGCTCTTACATCACTCTGAAAAGTGTCAAGCTGTGTAACTCTCTATGTCAAACAGTAAAGGAGACAAATATCAGCCAAATATTATTCCTCCTCCTGCCAAGATAATGAGCTTGATTCTATTCTTTCTTAATACCAATTTTATGGAAGTTATCTTTAGGACAATCTCTTCAGATCTTTGCTGCTCTGAGAGAAAGAGGAATCAAGTACAAAGGTTTCAGGAGTGAATGTCCTGTAACCTAAACCAATTTCTTTATATTTTTTCCTGTCAAAATTGAAATTATAATGATAATGTATTTTTAAAATCCAGGCAAAACCTGTCCGTATGGCATTTCTTACACAAGTGTGATTGTCTGCTGAGACTACTCTCCTGTTACAACACAGAAGATAGTCTGTGATTATAACTCCAATGCTTTCAAATAATCATTAAAAAAATCACTACTGTGAGTAACAGAGAGGTTCACTAAGCACTCCTTTCCATCACCTCAGACACACTGCCTATGGAAGGACAGAACAGAAAACGTCCATCTAAGCAAATGGAAATTAAAACAATACACAGGGCACAAGATTCCTCCCATTTGTTCTCAGCTACTTTCTACATGTATCAGTTCAAGCTGTAAACTCACTATGGGGAAGAAACCTGCAATATACCTGTCACACAAGTTATCAAGCTTTCAAACTAGATACTTTGGTACCTAAAATAGCCGTAGCAGCACAGAGATCCTCTTAGGCCAATTTACTTTGCTTCAAGAGTGGTGTCCTGAGTAAACTACCTTGGGGAGTTTTAACCTGCTGCAGAGCTTTCCTCACACCGTTTGGAGAAAACCCAGCCCCATGTCAGGAACATGCAACTATTTTATAGCAAGTGGGGTACTGGTGGATGAAAAGCTGGACATGACCCAGTGATGTGCACTTGCAGCCCAGAAAGCCAACTGCATCCTGGGCTGCATCAAAAGAAGCGTGGCCAGCAGGTCGAGGGAGGTGATTCTGCCCCTCTACTCCGCTCTTTTGATACCCCAACTAGAGTACTGCGTCCAGCTCTGGGGCCTTCAGCACAGAAAAGACATGGACCTGTTGGAGCAGGTCCAGAGGAGGGCCACGAAGATATTCAGAGGGCTGGAGCACCTCTGCTGTGAGGGCAGGCTGAGAGAGTTGGGGTTGTTCAGCCTGGAGAAGGCTTTGTGGAGACTTTATTGCAGCCTTCCAGTACCTAAAGGGGCCTACAGGAAAGATGGGGACGGACTCTTTGTCAGCGAGTGTAGAGACAGGACGAGGTGTAATGGTTTTAAACTGAAAGAGAAGAGATTTAGATTAGATATTAGGAAAAAAATCTTTATTATGAGGGTGGTGAACCACTGGAACAGGTTGCCCAGAGAGGGGGTACATGCCCGACCCCTGAAGACATTCATGGTCAGGTTGGATGGGGCTCTGAGCAACCTGACCTCATTGAAGATGTCCCTTCTCCTTGCATAGGGGTTGGACTAGACGACCTTTGAAGCTCCCTTTGAACCCAAATTCTTCTACAATTCTATGACGTGCCTACTACTGGGAGACCTAAAGATGTGTGCACCTCTGTGCTCCGGGTGAACGATGGGCGCCCAGATGGCCGTACCCCGCTGGCATATCTTTTCCTACTGCCAATGGCAACCCCTGAGGCAAATCTGTGTTACAGCTGGACTTCCTGGGTAACATTGGATGAACTTTTCCAAGTTTCCCATATTTGATAGTGAAAATAGCCTACTCCTGCCATGAAATTTTCTTGTAACTCGTCCCTGTTGACTGGGCTTTAGCGAGAGCAGGCACTGCTTGCCACAAGGACACGCCGTGTTGGCTGCTGGGAACAGGGCTGCAGGGAGAAATGGGCTCATTTTTAAACTCTGCCTTAACAGACAATTTACACTGGCATTTTTAACAAGTTATGAAAAGACTTTTTTTTTTTCTCCTCTAAGAAAAAAACCAAACTTTTAAAAAGTTATTTTGAGGTTTACTTTCCACACACAGATGGGGTTTATTCCCAATTTTAATATCTTTAGTATCAGCTACCGGTGGCCATTAGCATGAGATAAATCTTGTCTTCAACCCTATAGTACGTTTAGGCATTATGACTTACCAACATTTTTTCCTACTTATTTAGCGTTAAACTACCGCTTTCCTGTCAGCTTTTGTTTTGTTTTCCCTCCGGCCGCTCCTTTCCGTGCACACAAACTCCCACACCGCCGCCGCTTCCCGCCCGCCCCCTCAGGGCCGCCCGCCCCGCCGGGCACCACCGCCGTGGCCGCGCTGCCACCGCCTCCTGCGGGGCGCCGTTGCTGACCCGTTTTTGAAACCATCGGGGCGGGGGCGACGGCCCGCCCCCGGGTGGCTGTTTGTCCCCTTCATTGAGGGCTCGGGAGCTCTCGGAGCCGGCCCGCGTCCCCCAGGAAGCTGCGCAGAAGCAGCTCTTATGTAGTGTTTCTGAGGAAGAGGGGATTTCAGTCAGTGAGGTGTGGCGGTAGTTACAAAAACCTCAATGGAAGACGCTTTAGACAGTGAAAGGAAGGAAAAAAAAAAACAAACCAGAGAGAGGCAGTCAGGAAAACGGCAGGGAGAGGCCTGCTGCCAGCTACAGCGGTTGGATGGTGTGGCCACCTCGGCAGGCGCCGCCATCTTGGTGTGTGCCCAGGTCATGGGCCNAACGGAAAAAAAAAAAAAAAAAAAGACAGTAAACCAACTCAGATGTTGAAAAAATTATTTGGGGAATGAATTGTTCCCTGTAGTGTTGAGGCGGTGGCAGAAAGAGTGAGATGGATTCTCTGGGCCTGTTGGCCCTTGTAAGGCCTCCTGCTTCCAGCAGATGCAGGTAACTCTCCTGTAAGGAAATATCCCACCTGCTTCAGTGAAAAAGTATTGTAGAAGTCAGTATTGACTCTGACTCTACGGTAAGTTAAAATGTTATCTTTTCATAAAGCAAAGAGAACACAGAATTTTACGTAAATTGGTGAGATGGGGCAGTTTCCGCTCTGAGTCAAGACACTCTACTCAATTTTTCTTCCCAATAGTGGTGGAAACATATATGTACATACCTCATTTTTACTGTGGAACACTTGCTTTTATCTCATGTAAATAGAGCTTACTTTGATATGGGGAAAATGCAAATACAGATACACACAGTGACAACTATGACTTTTAGCAAATTATATCACATCAGACAATCCTCCCTTTGACACCAGATTTTAGACGGTCTGCTCCACCAGCAAAGCCTCCTATGGTCCTGAGCCTGCAGGACACGCAATGCTCTCTCCTTCCATTTGGATCACTGAAGGCTGAGGATGCTCATTGTCTCCAGGGAGCCACTTAATATCTCACAGAACTGTGTCTAAATTCACTCATTGCTGGTACTGAGGAATTATTGTCTACAATACAATGTGAAAGAGTGACCCTTATCAATAAGCAGTGGTTAGCGTTAGTGTTACTAACTCTCTCAAAGCGAGTCAGTCTTTAAGCCTATGAGGACAAGAGAAGAAGTCAGAACAAAGAACATAAAAATAATTTTGACCATTAATATTTAATATTTTACCTTTTTCTCCCCCCCTTTACCCTGCTTTCCTGCTAAAACAGCTGGGATGAAAATGACTTTCATTGTTCTTTAGGGAGACAGTGTTTTGTTATATTACATCTGTTCTCTAAATCTACGAACCCTGGAAGCCGCAGAAGCAGATAAATCTCTTTGTCAAGAAGACATACTCAAGGTTCCAGGGACAAAACTAATCTTTGCCTCATGGGTTAATGGCATTAATAATTGCCATTTTGATAAGTCTAAATATAAAAAGCCTGCTTAAACAAAAGAGTCAACCCTTCAAAAATGACTATCCATGATAAATTTTCAAGAGCAATGAAAATTGTCACTCTGCCAGCTTGATAAATTGTAGCCCCAACTGGCAGAGCCATTTGCCTTGCAGTAAGCACAAAATGACAGATCTTTGCTGAATACAAACTATATGCTTGCACCTTTCACAGCTGGTTTAGCTTGTAAACGCAGCAAAAAAAAAGAGGCTTTAATAAAAACTGAAGGTTATGCACAAAAAAATGGTTTCACATCTAACTGCTTCTCTCAGTTTAAAGATATTTCTTTCATATTAGAAAGCAGTCTTGAAAGAAACCCTTCAGCTGTCTATGGGATCATGCTCTAAAAATACATGTACAACTACACTGTAGTGGTTTCTTCACTGAAACGATTCAACAGTGCAAGTCCAATCATTTCAGAGAGAGAAAAAGCATACGTTTAGTATCACCTCAATATTTACCAGAACACCCCCCATATGTGAAGATGTAAATTCACGTACTGAACTGCATATCATGATATAAATAAATTCAGCACCTACTCTAATTCCATTGTCTAACTGCTGATCTATCTCCCTGATGACTCATTCTAATCTTCCAAGTGACCGAGCATCTTTAACATACTCTTAAAAAAGAAATTGCTTTGTCAGAGATATGTTTAATTCTTGTCAATAGATGGAATTCCTTCTAAAAAAATCACACTTGCCTGAAGCCACTTTTGCATAATATATACATTATGCAGACACTGTGAAGTTGATATCTAATGGCTCTGTGTTGCTACAAAATGGATGCTTTATGCCTTCAAAAGGAGATTTCCACCTACTTGACACAAGCAGTCACTCCTAGTCCTAGAAAAATTGATATTAAATATGTACGAATGTAAAAATGTGATAAACACAAGCTATTTTTGAGCACGTTTAGAGATTCTTAGCTCTCCAGAGCCATAGAAGACTCACTGATGCCCGACTAGGATACAGTTAGATGAGCAAGAATTTTACAATGTCTTTCCAATTTCCTTGAAATAATCTGCCTGTAATAGATATTGTAATGGGAAGAGAGGTTTATTTTAAAGTCTTCTTACTTGGTCTGTCCTGTCCAGAAGATCAGAGAATTTTTTTCTCTTTAAAAGGCTACCTCTAACCAGCTTATTTTATGTTCTAGTGAAATACAGCTTCAAAGACCAGGAGCCTTCTGGTGCATTTTGAAGCTGCTTACTTCAAAGAAAGCTCTTGAAGCACCACCTCAGGGCTCTGGATGTCTGGGTAGCTCCATCATACCGCTATGGGCAATATGCAGACCATCTTGAAAGCAAAGGATACAACTGAGTGCACATATTAAACTGCAAATTCCAGATGTATCAACAACTGGTATTCTTTAATACCCCTTTTTCTGACTCCTTAAACGTGCATCTTTGATTATGTTCTTCTAGTATAGTTCATACTGTTGGGATCTCTCTGCTTGTTTACCCCTATCCGTACTCTTCCCCACCCCATCAAGAAAACCCACAAACCAACAAACACAACAATACAAACAAGAACCCAAAACCTGTAGAAAGAGAAAACGCCCTCATTAAACAAAAGCAGAGGTCGAGTGTGGAAAAAAACTCAGAATAAACAGTTAATATCTTTGAAAATGATAAGCAGCTAAAAATCAGAATCATATAACTTGGCAAGTTACATGGCTCAGGAAGTCTCAACAATAGGTTCCAGTCTTTGCTACACCTGTTAATGTATAGCTGCAGACATCCAGGTTCTCTCACTACAGTGATTAATATGGGACAAATTTTGTCAGTAATACCTTATTGTCTTAGTTTTCTCACATCATAAAGTGTCTTTTTGCCTCATCTTACAGATAGATACTGTGGAACTTAACCGGCTTGTATGAGACAGCAGAGGAGGTCTGCATCAAGCTATCAGCAGAACTGGTTGGCTCTTGGATCTCCTTGCAATCCTGTATTTGGATAACTAGATGATAACGCTTAATATAATTCAGTAGGATTTTGTCATATTCATTGCACGTAAACATACAGACACAGTATAAAGGGAAAGACAGAAAAGGAAACAAGTAGTACCAGAAGGTGGAAAAAAAAATTAGTTAAACACTAATGATGGTCCATAATTTCTTGGAAACACTTCACAACTCTTAAAAATGTTTGCCCTACAGATACATGAACTTTGCCTAAAAAGAAGAGGAGTAGTTTTGAAGAACAAAAATGCATGCACTGATCGCTGAAGTACTTTAGCCTTTGATAATATTTCAAAAAGTAAGAATGGCATTTCACTCTTGATACTAAGACTTGTAAGAAACCAGGTGGCATTAGGGGGATGTAGCAACAAAGTGCACAAAGTGCCAAAAAACAACAAAAGAAGAAACTTTCAGGAATTTAGTAGCGAGGTAAAGATATCAAGCATAATCAAATCCATTTCCTTCTGTCAAGGGCATATTTATGCAAGGTATTGTACTGTCTCATGGGTAACCCCAGAAGAACTGTCTGCATGCCTGTCGTCCCACGGCATCAGCTGTCTTTACTGGAACTTCTGTTCGACAACACACTGATGAGATTAATTAGTTAACCATTCGATTTTTGTGTTTTGTTTGTTTTATATGAAGACTGTCAAATGCTGCACAACTGTCCACTGCAGCCTCTGGCAGAATCCAAGTGTAAATGCCATTGTATTTATCACATGATCACCCACCTCCTGAAAAAAACACGGCAGTTTCACAATTTGGTCTGACTGTTATCACGTATGTTAACTAAATGCATTAAACTCCAGAAACCAGTTGCCTTCTGTTACAGAATCTGCATGTGGGGAAGCTACTTTGCCTTCACTATAAGTGTGATTTTATTTACTATACAAAAACTGATGTGTGTGTGTTGAGAGAAGACAGGAAAATTGATTTTGAGAATCATACTGAGTCTTGGATTTTAAAACAAGTTCCCTTGTCCTAAGGGCAGTTTCCCAGGGTGTCCTATTGACTAACTCCCAAGGCTCTGAAGTTTCTTTTGATTGCCCTTGGACTACATGTTGCAGCTTTATTGCCACCCACATGGGAGAGCAGTAACGGGTAATAGTCGGAGGGCTGTACAAAGCTAGGAGGTTTCCTAGTGATGTCTTTCAGCTGGGCTCCAAGGAGGCTTCCCTAAGAGGACTTCCCTAAGAGGAGGGTTTGTCCAGCACATTGGATCCTCTCTTCCCTCGGAAGGGAATCACTTACAACTATAACCTGTCTTCTTCCTTGTGGAGGTGGTCATGATACGGGGCGTGGGTCTTTCTGACCTTAGCAGCACCTCAGGTGTAGATGGGCCATCATCCACATCATCCATTGGCTGGCCTTCCACATCCAGAGCCTTGTGTCTGTTTTACAGAGGCACCTGGGAAGGTGAGGTGGCAAGGAGGGGGTTTGCCTGCTACCCTGACCATGGACTTGCCTCCATTCAGTCCTTTCCTTTAAGCTACTGCTTTGTGCCTGGTAGGGGGAGGATACAGGATGCCCTTGATCTTGTTTTTTTTTTTCTGGTGGTTGTTCCTGTTTCTGACTCAGGGAGGGCAGAGCTTGGTTTCACCAGTCTCTTTCTTGGACTCCCATATGCTCCTTAACCTTTCTACTTCCTCTCAGAGCTCTGCCACCAGGCTGAGCAGATCATCCCCCTGGTCACACCTCACACCGCTCTCATCACCGCAGCCATCTGTCACGAGCAGAAGGCTCAGGCATGCCCTGTGGCCTGACACCGGGACAGCCGCACGTTTCTGTGGGAGCTCACTCTGGGTCGCCACATCCATTCTGCAGTGTGCAGAGGACACGGCTTTCTGCTGGGTGGGTACCATAGCTGAGCTCCCCCTGGAACGCTGATGACCACTGGCTGGACTCACCTCCTGAGCTGGTGGGGTGATGATGCCCTTCCTGTGCACCTATTTTAGCTGTCTCTATTTTAACTATTCAAACAGCGTGTAGATCCGAAGGGAAGGGGGTTTGCTGAGGCATGCCATCCAATTAAATTATGCTCACAGATTAGTATATTCGTCAGTATTCCAGTCTATTATCTTACTGACAAAATTCTACACATCATAAGGGAAAGTACCGTAGTTCATGAGGACATTACTAATTATCACCTAACAGAGGTTGTATAGTAATCAATGCTTTTGATCAGCTCAGACTAAAGATCAATTAAAGATTAAGCTCAAGAATGAGATACAGTGGGGAAAAAAATACTCTCTGAAAAGAACATGTATTTTAACATGCATACAAAACATGCCATACAGAAAATAAGACAAAGATGGCACTGTAATTAGTGGTCAAGGTGAAAATATGATAGAGGTGTTACAAGATGGGCATTTGCAGTGTGGAGGAAGCATACGTCCGTTAGGAAGAATGTGAGGAGATGTGCAACAATATCCTCTAATGAACAGCTTAACCTCGCATCTTTAGGAGTACAATAGAACGATCATAGCTATCCAAAGGGACAGTTAGTGGTTATAGTGGATTAGTTAATTGCGGTAGCGTATGAAATGCTGTGGACGATTTCAGTTATTTGTCCAGGCAAAAATGGGCACAAATTACTGTGGTATAGAGGAGGACTAGAAAGATGGATCAGGAATGCAGGTGCCTGTCCCAGAATACTTACAAAACCTTTTTTAGCTTGTAAAATTGAGTGGAGATAAGAGTGCTCTGGGAGAGCAGTCCATCCTATCTGAAGTAAAGACCAGAACAGAAGAAGAGGTATTTAAGCTAAAGGACAATTTTGGCACAAAAACAAACAGGTACAAAAAATTTTACCTAAGAAAAGAGAAGACAGTTTCTAAGTCCCACATTCCAGAGTTTGAAATAGCCCTCCAAAGGAGAGGTGAACAAGGGAAAAGACACCTGACTAATTTTAGAAGGAAAGATATATGATGCTGCTGTCTGAAATAATAGGAGGCTGTGACTTGACCCAGAAAATCCTTTCACTTCATACATTTATAGTGCTGCCAATAAAAGCAAAAAGAACATGCAGTCAACAGAGAAAGAGAAAAATGGGGAAAGTGTCTAGATTCTTGACTGAATTGAAAGCATGTATTGTATATGCTGTTAGGAAAAAAAAAAAAAGATTCCTCTTTGCTGCTGCACGAGGGTAAAGATAAGGAGCTTGCTTTTTCCATTCTGTGAAACGGATTTCATTCTATCTGGCCTAAGGCTTTTCTCTCCCCACCCCCTCAATATTATAACAGGATTTTTTAATCTGAAAAAGTCAGATAACTGCAAGGTTACCACAAAGAAAATGTGTTCATAAGTGGAGGTCATTTTCCTGAACAGAGAAAAGTGAGAGTGAACACAAACAACAATCTACCTTGGTGATGCTTAATTTTTTAACTAATTGGAATATTTGTTGGCTCAGTACCAGCCACAACTGCAGTGCTGAATACTGTTCAGCTGCAGTAACAGACTGATTGATGAAGATATCCAAGAGACACACTCCAGATTCTGCGTGTGCAAGTAACCGTGGGCAATGTGACTTCCTAAGCAGGATACGCGAGTTGGGAAAATGGTTCTAAAAGTTTACTATAACAAAGTTGGTCAGTCTCACTTCTGTGCCCAGCAAGATCATGGAGCAGATCCTCCTGGAAATTCTGCTAACGCACATGGAAAATAAGGAGGTGATTGGTGACAGCCAACATGGCTTCACTAAGGGCAAAAGGTGCCTGACAAATTTGGTGGCCTTCTACAATGGGGTTACAGCATTGGTGGATAAGGGAAGAGCAACTGATGTCATCTACCTGGACTTGTGCAAAGCATTTGACACTATCCTGCATGACATCCTTGTCTCTAAATTGGAGAGATGTGGATTTGATTGATGGACCACTCAGTGGATAAAGAATTAGCTGGATGGCCACACTCAAAGAGTTGCGGTCAACAGCTTGATGTCTAAGTGGCGAACAGTGATGAGTGGTGTTCCTCAGGAGTCGGTACTGGGACCAGTGCTGTTTAACATCTTTGTTGGTGAGACGGATGTTGGGACTGAGTGCTCCCTCAGCAAGTCTGCCAACAACACCAAGATGTGCGGTGCAGCTGACATGCTGGAGGGAAGGGATGCCATCCAGAGGGACCTGGACAGGCTTGAGAGGTGGGTCTGTGTGAACCTCATGAAGTTCAACAAGGCCAAGTGCAAGGTCCTGCACGTGGGTTAGGGCAATATCAAGCACAAATACAGGCTGGGCAGAGAATGGATTGAGAGCAGCCTGGAGAAGGAGGACTCTGAGGTGTTGGTTGATGAGAAACTCAACATGACCCAGCAATGTGTGCTCGCAGCCCAGAAAGCCAAGTGTGTCCCGGGCTGCATCAAAAGAGGTTGATGGAGGTGATCATCAGCAGGTTGAGGGAGGTGATTCTCTCCTCTACTCTGCTCTTGTGAGACCCCACTTGGAGTGCTGTGTCCAGCTCTGGGGCCCCCAACATAAGAAGGACATGGACGTGTTGGAGCAGGTCCAGAGGAGGCCACAAAGATGATCAGAGGGCTGGAGCACCTCTGCTATGAGGACAGGGTGAGAGAGTTGGGGTTGTTCAGCCTGGAGAAGAGAAGGCTCTGGGCAGATGTTATAGCAGTCTTTCAGTATTTAAAGGGGGGCTACTTAAATGAGGTTGTAGAGAGATGGATGTCAGTCTCTTCTCCCAAGTAATAGCAATATGACAAGAAGAAATGGCCTTGAGTTACGCCAGGGGAGGTTTAGATTAGATACTAGGAAAAATTTCTTCACTGAAAGGGTTATCCAACATTGAAACAGGCTGCCCAGGGAAGCGGTGGAATCACCATTCCTGGAGGTATTTAAAAGATGGGTAGACGTGGTGCTTAGGGACATGGTTTAGTTGTGGTTTTTGGCAGTGTTAGGTTGATGGTTGGACTTGACGATCTTAAAGGTCACTTCCACCCTAGACGATTCTGTGATTCTACAGAAAAGGTGGAGAGGGACTCTTTATCAGGGAATGTAGCCATAGGACGAGGGGTAACAGTTTTAAACTGAAAGAGGGGAGATTTAGATTAGAAATTAGGCAGAAATTCTTTCTTCTGAGGGTGGTGAGGCACTGGAACAGGTTGCCCAGAGAAGCTGTGGAGGCCCCATCCCTGGAAGTGTTCCAGACCAGGCTGGATGGGGCTTTGAGCAACCTGGTCTAGTGGGAGGTGTCCCTGCCCATGGCAGGGGGGTTGGAACTAGATGATCTCTAAGGTCCTTTCCAACTCTAACCATTCTATGATTCTGTGATTCTGTGAAAGTGGTTAGTTGGTTTGCACCAAAGCAGATGACAGGAACCCAACCAACAGACTATTTTTGAAGTCTCCATCTAGCAGAAATCAAATGGTAATTGTATTGCAACTGCAAAGAACACAAAGCTAATGAAGATAGTTTTTCCAGTCAGGCACTGAATAAATACCCTGCATGAAGTACACAAGTACTTCACTGGAGTAGATTAACTCAGGCCACATTGTCATGTTTACCAAAAAGAGAGGTTTTCTTCCCACATTGCCAGAGTTTATCTTTCTTGAATTACTTGATCCAGCAGATGAGTTCCTTTAAAATCATAGCTTCCTCAAATGAAGAATAAAACTTTGAAATGAGAATACAACTGTTCTACAGGGAATGTAAGCAATATTTCTGCATAATGTCTCCGCAGAAGTCAGGGAAAATATTATTTTTATGGTATCAGATAAAAAGTATATGAAAGAATCAAGAAAAGTTAAGTGCCAGAAAAACAAACACACAACAAAACCACTATTTGAACTTTTACAACATCCTACTGTAGAGGTTGGTATTTTCCTTTATTTATCTTATACAGGCAAGCTTTGGCAAGGGTTTTCTTCATATATATAATTTAAGGCATCATCTTCTAGACAGCAGTATGTATGTACTGAAAGAAAATAATTAGAAGAAATTATGAAACCAAAGAGTCCATTATCAGCATTTAACCAGTATTAATGTCCTTCCTTCTTTTCTCATTTACCATTTCTGTGATTTCTCCATAATACATAAACAGAAGCAGAGATGACTTCATGTTTTATTCCAGGCCACAAATACTAAAATGTCAAATCATAAAGGGCTGAAAATACATACTTGTGAGACCTCATTAATCATACACTTCTGGTACTGATGTTTCCCGATCAGTTCAACATTTATTGTCATTAGTTTGTATAAGCCTAATGTCTCAAATAAAATGCTTTACAGTATCAAGTCAAACATCTTGTATGGTTCTACATATACTACACCTATGTTATTAATTTAGAGAGTAAAAGTAGTGTCATAAAACCAGAAGGCTTCTATAAGCTCAAAATTATAAGCTTGCTTATGTTGCCACTGTTGAGTTATTTATTTAATCAAGTCTGAGTTGTTCCATTATTTTGTTTAATGCCAGCACCAGTCTGGCATTCCTGCTATTATCAGGACTGTCTACCTTTAATCTTTATAAAATATTGTTGCAACATTTCTTCCACATTTCTGGCCTTCAGAATCTGCTACCTTACTAAAAGCTGATACTTTCTAAGCCAAATATTTCATATGAAGGAGAAAACTAATTTAGGCTCTTGGTAGAGCACTCGCTCTGGTCCTAACGTTCTTTCCCATTTGGATTGTCTCCAAAGAAGAATAAACTACAGAACATGATGTTCTTATGGTGAATAACTCTGTGTAACAGGAAAAGAAAAAGTACTTCCAAGAGCCATATTAAAGATTATTTTTTCAGAGCTCTGCAGCAGATTGAATCATTAAAGTTTATTTTGTGTTATTTTTGACTCCTTTGCCAAATATTTTTATGTACATTTAAGCCTTCTGTAAATGACAATGTCTTGTATCTATTAGAAGTGCCTCTGTGTCAGTAACTTAGAGAGACGTTACCAAGAACTGAAAATTGCAGCACTGAAGAAGCCAGGAGGCTGTGCCTTTCAAGTTTTAAAACACTGTTGGCTTTGCTATCTAATATTTAATCAATGGCAGGGGGAAGTAAAACTATGAAGATCGTTACCTTCAGTGGACAACAGAGAAGCATAAAAATAATACACTACTGCAGATAATAATCTTTCATTAATGACCATAGCTCACTGCAGGTGATCAGGATATATCATTTAGAGATCACAGCTGGAGATGAGGATTTAAAAATAGTCTAGATTTTAAGTAAGGTTGAGAAAGGTCACACACACTAACACAATTGCTCCCTATCAAATTACTCTTGCTCTCACTATCAATCCATTAAGAGTATGTCAGATCAGAAAGTTTAATCAAATAAGATATCTGCTGTTATAAAACTGGAACAGGAGTTACTTATTTGTAACAGTACTAATTTCAAAAGTAAAACTGAGAACTGCAAAACTGGACTATGATGGTTCAGATGATAAAAATATTTCAGATTATTCAGAAATACTGTTTTATGAAGTACTTTATGTGTACTAAGTAATTTTTTTTTAAAAAGTAGGTTTACCTAGACTTTCATTAGACAGATAGCTAACAAGAAAGCAGAGTGCTGATGTGTAATATTTTATAAACCACTAGTCAAGTTCTTGACTTTGTGGTTCGGCAGAACCTTACACAATTTTTGATTTCTGTATTTTCAGGTCTTTCTCAGTACATTGGAATTGAAATACAGTCATCTTACATAATGGTCTGTATTTGCTAATACTTCAAAAATTATTTCCGATTCTCTTGTGAAGGAAATCTAGCAGTTGTCTCGATTTCTTGGTGAATATATCAGATTTCATTAGGAAAAATAATTTAATAAGGAAACTTGTTAATCCCATACCATTAACTAACTGAACAATTCATCCTATTAGATTGATAGACCTCCAACAGAAAGGCTTATAATATGAAGTTGACTAAGAAAAGAATTTACCTTCATCGTTTAAAGTGGATAACAGATTTAGAGACAGTAATTGCTGTCTCACAAAATTAAAGATGAGGTATTTAGCTGATATTCTGAAAACTGGATTGGATTATGATGATTCACGTGATCAAAACCAAGAAGTACATATAAATGTTTTCATATGTTTCGCTTGCTATCCTCACCATCACATGTACATTGCTAAACCCATTTATGATCTGATCTTACAAGCTTCAGGTTCTTGCTGGTATTTGGCTCTTACAAAGCTAGAGTTACCAGTTTTAAGAAGTCTCAAGTCATTGTCCGATGTTTGTGAGCACTTAGTGTTTTTCGCTTCGTTCACATGCTAACCAGTAGTCTTTGGAGGAGCATCTTCAAAATAGTGGTTGCTTTTTTGTTTTGGTTTGATTTTTTTTTCTTTTTACTTTGCAGTTGTACACAAAATCTTCCACTTTATTAACAGCAGTGCTCCCAGTTTTCTCATCTCTGTTTATTATATTGAGATTATATAACTGGACATTTGTTCTGTTAAGTGATTACAATCAGTTATTATTTCTTCTGGGGCTGTCATGTGTGTGAACACAGCCTGTTGGGTTACTCAACAGGTAACCCATGTTTGTTTGCTGGGTTTATTTACTCTTAACTGTGCACTTTCAGGAGTTCTGTAAGCTGAAAATATTAACAGGGGTTTGGGTGTTCTTTTTTGTCATGGCCTATAGTCACTACTTAAATTCCTACAATGCAGTTTCATTTTTAGCTTTAGCCGAATCACAGAATGTCAGCCTGAATAAGAATATGAAGAACATAATGAAAGACAGCCTAAGACAGCTTAATAGAAGATCTACAGCACTGATTAGCAGAAAACAGAGTTTAGGAGTCAAGCCTGAAGATGATACACAGCACAATATAAATATAGGTATATACAAATATGTATTGTAATGAAAAAAAGGAGCCTGCTTTACCATCACTGTTTTGTAGGGTTGCTTTCTTGTATCCTCCATAAATTATCGTGATTTAAATGCCTTCATTTTATCTGGTGGTGTGTCACCTTGCCATTTATTTATGTTCCTGCTTGATCTAAAAGTGTCTGGACATATTCAGAATCGAGCTGAGAAACTGGACAAAAAAATGCCAACCTTGAGCCTGAAGTGGTTAAATGAGGATAGTGCTCTGGACAGAATCACAGGGAAAAACGTATAGCAAGTCATTCCGGATGGACTGTACTGCCAATGGCACATATGGCAAAGGAATTTCTGATAGCCCCTTCACAGAAATTTGTGGAGTTTGTATTTAATTTTTAAAACTACATCTTGAAGAATTATGGTTAGGAACTTAACTGGTTATTTTCAAATGTTTTTGAAAACCAAAAATTGGTAGTGCTCTGAGATTTTTAGTCGATGCCTTCACCTGTCTTGAGAACATGCTAGTATTCCTCTCATGACGTTTCTCCTGAATAACAAAGTCCCAGCAAACAAACCTTCCACTAAAAACAGTAGGAATTTTCTCTGTTTAAAAACATGCACATCACAACTCATCTAAATTTCTTTTTAATCCACACTTGCCAACTTTGGGGTAGGGATTCAGCCCTAAATTTGCTTGACGAAGCAAACTCTGACGAAGGAACTCTGGTATTTTTTTATTACTTTTTTTTTTAAATTCACTACCTTTCTTTTGGTAAATAACATTTTCAAATTAAAACCACATTGCAGGTAGCAGTATATTGTCTATTTAATAAAGAGGGCAGAAGGCCTTGCACGGTTTTGATTGGACACGACTTAAAACAACAACTATATTTATTGACACAATGAATGCTGTGCAATAGTAGACTGCAGTTAATCATCAGGATACCACGTAACCACCACACTCTAAATGAGAAACTTCTGTACTGCAGGAGTAAACTAAATTTGCTATAATAATAGAAGAGTAGAGATAGCATGCTGCAGAAAAAGAGAAGTCCAAAATATTTTCAGTTCAGTCTGAAAGTTATCTAAATCTAAGTTAAAAAAATATGTAATAAGTGCAAAGCAAATTACTAAGAAATTTATGAAGTATTAATTTCAGTAAATATATAATAATGTAATTATAACCAGCACATGTTCTATCTCATAATGAATCACAGTAAATATTTCAAATTTATAAAATATACTATGCTGAACACTTAAATGTGGAAAAAAATTTACTGTATGTACACAGGATTATCAGCACGAAGAGAATGAAGGGAGATAATTGTTCTAGCTAAAGATCCTATGGAGAATTAAGTAATGAAATCACAAAACTGGGCCAGTCTCGAATTTGGAGGTGCCTGTATTCTGTTGTAATCCACAGAACTGAGGACTGAAAACAATCCCCCAAAATCCAGGGTGGGAAAACTTTAATAGAAAGTTTAAGTGTGGAAGTCCCATGCCTCGCCTCATAGCCTAAGCGTCGGCAGGTCTTTTTGTGACTGAAATAGAAAAATATATTAGAAGCATAGTACTCATTTCCAGTATGGCATTTGCTATAATACCTCTTGTCTTTGTTAACTTCTTATAATATGAAAAAGCAGTAGGGATACAAGCAGCAGTAGGGATACACAGCACGCTGCTGTGTCTCTCAGAGAACTAAGTGTAGGCACTAGTGCTGGAAACAGCTTGTGTGGGATCTCGTTTCTTTACAAATAAATAAAATACAGGAGGAACAGGAAGGAGTAAAGGGGAAAAAAGGAAAAAAAAAAAAAAAAACACAGGCAGGTAAGAAATATTATTTCAGTGGATCCTGTGGCCTTGGGTAGCCCAGTAAGCTGTTTGTGGCTTGCTGGGGATGCATTCAGTTCACCCCTCTGAAGGCGACTTGCACACTGTCGCCAATTAGCATTGTGGTCTGGAGCTCAGCAAGTTGCTAAGTGTCTTCCAAGCTACCATTCTGTAACCTTTCCAAAACTGACCTTTTCATTATCGTTTCACATCACTCTGTGTGCGTGTATGAGAGAAAAATAGACTTTTTAATGCCATGCTTATTTCCACTGGCTTTTAAGCTTCTTGTCAAAACATACTGACTTCTTGTACATTAAGTGAGAAAGAAAGAACTAATCTTTCAAATATATTCAAAACAAAACATTTCATTCTCTTTTTCAGGATGAGTATAACACCATATCATGTTCATCACCACACAGTGCATGAACATTATTGCTAATAGCTGCATGTGAGGACCTCGTATTCAGGTCTAGAAGCAAATGTTGGTTCTTCTCTGAGAAGATTGCAACAAGTCCCTTTCTGGAGCAGAGTTGGCAGGAAATCCCGGGTGTCTTCATGGGGAACCTTTTCTCATAATAGCTGTTGGCATTCTAAGGTATAGCTGCTGATGGGCTATATAATTCCTTTACAGAGTGCATTGGGTTTCTTAAAATGTACTTAAAATGCAGAAATAATTCTGTAAAAATTCCTGTCGAATCATGAGATAAGTGTTGGTAAAACAGCTTACAAAACAAATACCAATTTCTGTTTCTTTGTTCTCAAGAAGAAATGCCTTTGCCAAAGTTCTTAAGATTGAAGCGGAAACAATGGCTCTGTCTCCATGGTTCTGTAAATAGTTGTGTCCAATGGACCCAGATAAATTGAGACAACTACTTGGTTTCTGGTAGTATTAGACTGCCAGGTGATCTGAATTCGTCCACTGCTATTGCTGCAGCAGACTTTGAAAGCAAAAGACAGCTGTTTGGGGAAATTTGGAAGTCGCAGTGTTAATCCCAAACTATCAAAAATGCCGCATTAGTACCTCTGGAATCCGTATATTTTCTCTGAAACATGTCACAGCACCCCTCAGACACATACATGCACACAAATATAACCTCTATTTTCCCTTTTACAAAATGTGGAAAAAAACTCTATGATGCATTGAACTTCGAGATCCAAGCTTTGAAGGAGGGTATATACTAGCAAATCACGTACAAAGAAGCACACAAAACCCTCACAGCAAGTGCTAGTTTTCACACATACAACAGTTGTAGACAAGTGACCTTTTTAACCCCTATTTTAGATTTGATTTGGGTGACCTTTTGTTCTGTGTGTTGAATATTTATGTGTATAGTGTTATATCTACCCTGCACACAAAACTCGTAGGTGTAATCACAAATACTGAAATAAATGCCCAAATAAAAAACCCTAGAAGCCTTACATTAATAATTACCCAATAGTTCTGTAAATTAAAGAAAAGATAAAAATGACAGTTCCACTGAAACATTTTGATATCAGCACACAGAAATCGTTACCCAGACCAAGACCTGGAGACAGATCGGTTTGACACTTTACATTCAGTGTCAAGCATAACCCCAACAAGTAAACGCTGTATGAGTGAAGAACACGGGAGAAAGAGCAAATAAGGGATATTATATAGAAACATTCTGTGGTTACTTAGGTAGTCCTCATTAAATCCATTTCTTTGTCAGTATAAAACTTTTAAATACAACACATTTCTCATGGCAAAATATTCTTTTACTACCAATTACTTCTAACACCTCTTGCCTTCTTAAAAGAGATTCAGAAGACTTAATTAAAAATTATCTGAGCTTCCACCTTTCCCATCTCAGTGAAGTCACCATCCTTTCATAGCAGTGAGTTCTAGAGGTTGCATTTCAAAAGAGAGTATGAGCAATCAGTGGGTATCTCCTATATCACCTTAGGGTCTTTCAATTTTTTAGGTTAATATTCCACATATTTGCTCTCGGGATAGAGTCTGCCCTTATGGTCCTAAATATGCTCTGATGGCAAACCTGCCAAGTCTTAAGAAGGGGTTCCCCATCATAAAGTTGACCTGTTGCTGATCTGATTTTCTCCTCCCTCTCTTCTGCCCGCCCCCCATCTCTCCAAAGATCTTATTTCTCACAGACTTCTACAGACCATCTTCATTACCTCCTGGGCATTGGGCTCTGGTGCTCTCTCTCCCTGTCTTTCATTTCTTTGATTTCTAGAACTACCTGACTTCCATGTCAGCTGACCCAGTTGCTTTTTATTTTTCCACATCCTCTACTGAAATTGCCATATCTTTTAACTCTGTGTTTCCTTCACTTGCCTTTGCCACATGCTAAAGACCATGTGCCTAAATAGGTCACGCTGCTTGTCCGAAGATCTGCCTTTAGGTCCTCTTCCTAGGCATATGACAAGAAATTGCTAGTTACGCATGAAATACGGGGTTTTTTTCCCACTCTCCTCCCTCATACTCTCAAACTCTTGTCTAGTGTCTGCTTCCAACTACATCTCTGGTCCTTCAGTCTTGTTTTTACAGATTCCACAAGTTTTCAGGCAACACTTAACACGAAAACAAATACTGTCAAGCACCTACTTGATGGTAATATCAGTTCTTCACCTTCTCCACGCAGTTTTTTTCATTATCTCCTCTACTATTAAGAACACCTCAAAATCCTGCATCGATAGCCAGCTTTTTAGAGAAAAAGATAATGTGGCTTCCACCAGCCCTCTCTTGCCTGCTCACTGCAACCAAAGAATAAAGTCACACATCCAGTTAACTCCAAGAATAAGTTGACTCTGCCACTAAATCTAAACAATCGGTTAAAAAAGTTTCTTTCTCCAGAACGAAGTTAAATCTTATTGGATGAGCCTATATAAAACACAAGTAGGTTGAAAAGTCCTCATTCATTCTGTGTTTTTCTATTTGTTTTAGATTAGAAAAAGATTCAGTAATTCTTTATAATCTTGAAATAATGACTAATCTCTGTGTATATCCACCAGGTAATACTTACAGCCACATGCAAAACAGAACAGCTTTATTTTACACAGCAGGGCAAACAAAGCCTGACATTACCACCTCCTATTAGCTCTGCCCCCAGACCAGTCACAGACAGAAATGGATTTGTTTTAAGCCATCTTCTCTCTGACCCAATGGTCTCTTTCAATGAGAAAGACTCTTCAAAGCTTAAAGATAAGAACATGTTAATGCAGCAACACATTTGTAGCATCCCTATTCGCCGTACTCATTTCCTTTAAGACAGTTTTGAAGTTGGGGAAGAGGGTAATTGCAGAGAATTCTGATAGAAACTCTGAATCAGAAGTGATAGTCAAAGTTTTCAGTGGCATTTATAATTTTATTTATTTACTAGGGAATCATCATGGGGTAGCAATTTTTGAAAAAAAAAACAAAAACAAAAACAAAAAACACCCCATCCCAAAACAGTATGGTTGCAAAACCAAGAATCAAATTTTGATCTCATGTTCCATTATAAACAATTGTCTCAATAGATTCCCCTTGTCCAGGATTGTCATTCTTCCTGTCCAGACCTTTACATCTTTCAAGTTCCTCATTTTCTTTTTCCTTGCCCCTCTGCCCCTGGTCAGCAGCACTTTTTATGCTTAGCAGCCCATGCCATTGCTCTGATGAATGCCAGGTGCCATCTATATACTCAAATATTTGACAGATACTCTTTAATTCAGAGTAGGTTTGCTTTGGTGGCTTTTTGGGGAGCAGGGGAATAAGTAAAATAGCAGGGTGAAACATTAGGATTTTAGCAGAGTCACTGTTCTGTTGCAATAAGTTTTACTTTACCCATCTCTGCATCTTGCCTAAGGCTATGCAATTTTAATCTACATGTGTCTTAGTGCCCTCGAAGCATAAAGATACCTGGAAATGTTAAGCAGCAGGCTAAGGAAGTAAGACATTGAGTTGTTTGATATGCATCTCAAGTAAGGAGCAGTGAACCATCTGGGGAACAAGCTACAGATAGACGGTCCTCTGCTCTTTATCATTACCTGTGAGTCCAGATGCTAAAGTTGTTTAGTCTAATTCTACTTTGGCACCAGCAATTTCATTTTATATTGTGCTTCAGGCTATTAAAGCTTCAGAAGAACATACTGAAACTACGCACCTGGAATATATAAATGGGAGTAGCAGTTTTTTTTTCTTTAACATAGGAATTACGTTGTTTATAAGGCACTATATGACTCCTGATCTACTTCTGAGCAAGCACACCACCACTTTGCCTTTTGCTCAACAGGAGAAGCAAACCCCACAGTTAAATCCTTAGACATATCAAATTACTGAAGAAGTTTCTGTGGAATTCATTATTAGAGATGGAATTGCATTCTCCCAAAAGTCAGTATAAATAGATACCATGGAAAACTTTACAATGTCTAGTTGTAAGAACAGCTTTGAGGGATTATTGAAAAGGAAGCAGTACGGGTATTTGGTAAAAGTAAGCTAGCATAGGTTAGATGCATTTCTACATAACTGAAACTCTACTAACAATCTTTTGGTGGAAGGTTTCCTTCTAACAGTAATTAGGATAAACTTCATGTTATGGATTGTGAAAACTTCACATTTAACTCACAACTTTCAAATACAAAAGCTTTTGTTGTGGGTGGGGTGGGAAGACAATTTATAGATTTCTCCTTGTAGAAACGTTTTTTCCACTGCAAAACTAAGTATCTACAATACTTCACATTCATACAGAGGATTTCTACTCGAGTAGAACTCTAGTTTTGTATTTAGGTAGCTTCAGCTGATGAGCTGCTGACATAGCCAGAATATGCACACAGCCAATACTTTTTCCTCTATGGCTCAGCAGATTTCTGCAGAAAGGAGCCCAGAACAGAGAACTGGAGTGAAGACACAGCATAGGCTTCAACTGTGGAGTAGCTTGCAATGGGCTGTTTTTTAAAGGATGTGAACTATTAAGTGCTACATTCCCCAAGTAGGCGACTTGCTCCCAAAATCAAGCAGTCGGCAAATGTGGTGACCACGAACACTACACAGAGGGACAGAGGAAGAGATCACTTCTGTTCACGAGTACTTCTTATGACTTACTTTCAAGGGAATGTAAAGCTGGGTTTTGCTGAGATGCTACGTCATTGAATTTAGAGGTTAAAAATGAGAAAAATAATGCAAAGGATTTAGGATTTCTTGACCCTAAGCAAATTCATTGCTATCTTCATAGTGCTGTTTATTCAGGCATTCTGTCATGACCACATATACCATTATTCATACAGAATTTAGAACTGTCTTAAAGCCCCTGATATTCTTACATGTATCTGTGTTGTAGATACCGTCCCTTTTATTGATACACACAAGGGAAGTGTTTACATTGCAAATCCATATGCCACAAATGAAACATGCCTGCGTACATGTGCAAGACTTGTAAGAACTGTAAATACATAGCATTAAGAACAAGTCAGTATTAAATTCTGCATTTATTCTTGTGAAAAAAGGCAGATGGCATTTATTTGCAAGCTTGGATTAAAAGATTCCGCCCCCCCCCCGTCACTGTCTTGCTGTCTATGGAGTTCTTTTTCTGGTGTGTGACAAGGATCCCAGAAAAGGGGTAGGAATACTTTCTGCTAAGGCTTCTGGAGAGCATAACACAACCAAATGTATTGTTCTGCTCTGCAGTCTCCTGAAAATTCCCAGGATTCTTATTAGGAGTATATGTTTTATGCTGACTTTCAGTGTCTTAATGAAAAGAAGTGTATTAAACCAAAACTTGTTAAATATGAAGAAGAGCTGTTCTCTAGCTTTAAACAATTCCTTTTTGTTTGCTTAGCCCCTTTGCCACTTAAAACCTGATACTTCATTTGTGCCTCACGAAAACTAAATATTAGATAATTTATTTCTAAAAAAGGATATTACAACTCTGCCAGTTGTGAGGTATCGTATATATGCTGTTTTAAAAAAAACTGGGGACACCTACTCTGAAAATTGTAAGTGACTCTAAAACATACTGCATATTTAAACAGATTTCATTTTACAGATATACTGTAGAAGAATGCATTTCTGAGTTCTGAGATAAACTGTGGATACTATAGTCAGGATCAACCCAAATACAGAGTCTGGGTTAAGATCATGAGCTGTTTACTGAGATCCAAGTGATAAATGTATTTTCTCTGAAGGAGACAATGACTATTGCAGTTTTTCCCTTTTGCATGGCATTATGTGAAATTCCAGTGTCCATACCCCCAAGTTGGACAGACTCATCTGTTTTCAATAAGCATCTAAGGAAACCTGATTTCAGTGATTTGGCCATTAATAAATGAAAGATGACGTACTCCAAAACAAATTCAGAAGAAATGCAACTATGAAAATACAGGCACAATTAGCAGTATTAGTAAACTGGATCTGGACAACCAGATTTTGATGACAGACTCCATACAAGAGATAGACCTCAGTTTGTTCAGCTGATATCATTAAAATCACTTATTGTCAACACCAAGTATATAATTTTGTGTAATCCCAAATACAATGAGCTTTTTTACCGCAAAGAGGTTTTTCTTTAGAAAGTGCTCAGTTTTGTCCTGTCTCCAGCTAAGAGCTTTCAGCCCCCCTGGGAGAGAGGAAGAGAAAGGAAGAAGAAAAAGAAAAAAATCCGAACTAGTTTCTCTTGCCAGAGAGTCATAAAATAGAACTAAGATGGAAGAATTATTAGTTCCCACTCTGCTCTACTTGCTGCCTATGTAGAATTGTTCCCTATGGCACATTATGTAGTGTTTCATCCAGACTTATTTTAAGCGTTCAGCTGAATTTTAGCCATGAAACTGCAGCTAACGAATAATCTCCTTTGGTTTATTTTTATCACATTCTCAAGTATGCATTACAATTAGCATAATTGATGGTGTAATTAAAGACATCAGCACAGCTCTGAATACAGGGTTTGCTAGTTTACATGTGCTCCATGCTGGTTGGATCTTAGAACAGGATTTTTTCCTGAAAGCTTTCTGCCAACATGATATTGGATTATTTTAAAGACATTTTTAATTCCTGAATTATTGTCTAGCAGGTTACAAGACGTTTTAGTAGCTTTTAGAGTTACATTCATAGTCTCCTGCATAATACGATTCAAAATGAAAATCAGGTAAGGACACAATTCAGCCTGCTCCCATTCCATCTCTCCAATTTGTGTATATAAAATTGATTCCAGTCATGAAGGTAGAGTCTCCCTATGCTTCTTTTGTAAAAATCCATCTGCACTAGCAAAATAGGAGCACAACCACCTCAACAAGCACAGCAATGTCCAATTGCCTACACAGGTGTCAAAGCTTAAGCACCTGCCATTAAGAAAACATTTCTCTTTAAGCTGTGGCATTAGCAGAGAAGGAAGAAAGGCATAGGCTCAATACAGCTCTTAACAGAGTGACAGTCGTCCACTGCCTTTTCACATATGCCCTGTGTCATTAAGATTCTAGGGACCAGCACTGAAATTCAGTTTGAGCTGTTAAAATGACCAGGGGGAATGAAGTTAATGAAGAACACTCCTACATGCCATACCAGTGAGTTTGTATTCTTTCATTTATGTCCTGATGGGCCTGAAGTGACAATTACCCTGCTTCAAAGATGACACTAGTTACAATAATCTTCCCCACAGCTTAATGTTTATTATATTGACAATGTAATCAAGGTTAGTGCTCATTTTACAGTCAAGTTTTGGACCACGCAAAGTTCACGTTGGAACCTAATTTCATGTATTTCTTACACTCTCATCCATTCAGTAAGAGCTATTCTTGTATTGTCCCCCTGTACAGTCCAACAACAAACTGTTGCTGCCCCCAAACTAAGGTACCATGGTCATGAAGCCAAGCCACGTAACTCGTATGTGAATGTTAAAGGGGTAACATGCTCTTAAACCTACTGTAATTAGCACCATTTTTTGCTGCTAAAGCAATAGTTCCCATTACAGTCTTCCCTTTGTAGCAGAAATTACACACAGCTGTTAGTCCTAGCTCTACCATTCTGCTTGATTTCACAAGGCTCAAGGAATAAGTGGATTCTGAAAAAATAATGTTTTAGTGGAATACTGCCTCAAATGTCTTTTCTTTCATTATACTCCGCTGAATGTTATACAGTTATACAATGAATGGTCTGTTCCAAATTTATGAACACGCCAGCCTAACTTCTCACAGTTGTTAGTGAATTCACTTCTAGAAGTTTTCCTCTATCCTCAGATTAAGTAGAAAGCAGATAGCAAAAATGTCAGAAGAAAGGATAAAACAATCTCTTTCCTAATGAGCAAGCTGATGCAAAGGTGGGGCTGGGAATAACTGAAAAGGCGACGTGTATGTGTCCCCAGTTTGAAGAGTCATCAGTTACAAAATAAGCTCACAACTGTCCCTCATTTGGTACCCAGCGGAGCTGTAGGATCTCCGTATGCTTGAAGATAACTGCGCTAACAGAAGATTTCAATAAAAGATGATGTACAAGAACAGTAGAAGATTTCAATAAAAGATGATGTACAAGAACAGTGCAATGACAAAGAAGAGCTGTTGGTTTCCATATTTAACATAGACATTTTAGACAGTTATAATAGCTCTTAATGAGACTTCCATCTCTTTAAACAGTTTATTCAATGAAGGATGCTCCCTAAGTCCAAAACTCTTGACTTGTATGAAGCAGAAAGGGAAGTTTTGTGTCTGTACAGGTCTTTATCAGACATGAGTTTATGGCTTCACATTCAAAAATCTTGAAGGAATGACTGGTGTTTCAACATAATTCGTACAAATGTTAAAAATACATTTTTTAATATGGTACCTGATGTTGATTTCTGATATGTAAACCAAGCAAAAGAGTTTGTTTGTGCCTGTAATTTGGCACAATTCCATTATCATTTTCCATTTAATTCTTTCAAATGCTCCTCTGCTGCACTTCATCTACCTTATAGATCTCCTCTCTCTCTGCTTCCTTTTCATGAATCCGTTACAAAAGATACTTTACCTGTTTTATACTTCAAAATACCTTTGTTTCAAAGACAGAAGATAAAAGAGGATAGAAAACATCAGAAGCAAGCCTTGATAACGAGGCAGACTTTGAAGCTTTGATATAAATACAGCACAATGCTTTCTAACAGATTTTTAATTTAAAATCTCACATTAAAACAGAATAATTACTAGATCCAGTGGCAAAGCGGGAGGATACATAGCTTAAGTGCGTATCTACAGAATGCCTCCATGGTACTGCTTACTTCCCTGCTTCTTTTACTTTAATAACATTTCAGCTATATAATGGTTCTGGCAACTGCTGCCTGCAAAACCCTTTTTGAAAATGTAATCAGTCTGTACAAAATTGAATTGGTCAAGCAGTACAACTTATATCAAGAAGTACACTTCGGAAAAATATGTCAGAGCTGCATTTGAATATAGTTTACTCTAACAGGTATTTCTCAAATGTGTAAAGTAACAGATTCACCCTGAAGTTCTTGAAGATCAGGAAATTTGATGCAAAAATACTCCCACTAGCATACCTTTATCTAAGAGAAAAGCCCCTATTGGCAGCTGTGTCCTTACCCGACAGTGATATAGAGTCTAAATGTGATTCGCTGTCACATCTCTCTTGATAACAGGAATTAAGAGCATAGTAGGTCATGGAGGTCATGAGTTTTTAATACAACTAAAAAGTAATTATAAACTTACTTAAGTTACTTTGGATTACTTTAAAGCATTAATGAATTTGCCTGTAAGGTAGTATTTTCAGATGAATCCCGATAAACGATGAATCAGATGAATCACTTTGGGTGGTAAAGTTATTTCACCAACAAAAAGAAATGGAAAACATCACATGAGAAGAACGGGACTGTGGTTCCCAAGGAGCTTACGGTATGCTGAACTGGGACCTCCACTACGGTCCATTAACCTCAGCAATCCAAATGACTGCATGTTTAAATTGACTCTGAATCAGGGAGACTTGAAATGTAGTCTAATTGATTAAGAATTAATAAATTATCACACCCAGTTAACCTGTAAGGAGGGTCTTGGCTCTTTGGGAGACTGCGTCCTAAGATGCTAGATGTAATTTCAACAACCGTGGGTACCCATCAGGTTAGTTCAACTTAATTCACTGTATTTCTGACTCGGGAAGATAAGTAGGTAAAAGTCCTAGTTAATTGTAAAATATCAATCCTACTTATTTCTTACTTCTTTTTAAAGCCATGAATATATTTTGAAATAGACATTCTCAAAAATCTGTATCACTAACATAATCAAGTGAGCTTTAGGCTTACAAGTGTAGCAGTGCCAGTAAGTTTGAGCAGACAAGCGTGTAGGCGAATAAATAAATTGAGTGTATTCTCTGTTAAATGAAAATAGGAAGTGTGAAATGAGCTGTATTAAGAGTCAAAGAGAAGTATACCTGCATCATCTACAATTTCTTTACAGTTATATGTATAGTCAAAACTCTTAATTCATGTGTGCAATTATAGTTGGCAAACACTAGTATAAGCCAATATTCTGTACAGCTATCTTTAAATCTTCAATTCTGGATGTAAACTAGGAAAAGTGCCTGAGAATACTATATACAAGTTGGAGGTTACAGCACCAAATAATGAGAATGGCAAAGTGAAAGCACTGAAGATCTGATTGAGTGACAACCACTGACAAAACTCTGGAAGAAGAAAGGGATGCGGAAGCAAGGAGAAAAGAAAAAGCAAAAGTATTTGTAATCACTTCCACTATGTATAAACCGATATAATGCTTAAAAATAACCAACACGTTGTCATCTCACACTTCCAAATACAACTTCTGAAATCAGTTTCTAATGTGCATTTCTGACAGCCATGAATCAGAGAGATCTGCTATTTGGTATGAAAATCTAGAAACCAAATTGTACACTGCCAGCATAAATGTACCAAAAGTAGTGAGAGTTTGAAGGCAATATGTCAAGTTGTCCACACAGTACTCTAGACTGAATATTTTGTCAAGATGTGTGTCGCATAGACAACAGGAAAATAGTTTAAAGGCATATAGCCCTTCTAGTGAAATACTTCAATGTAATTACAAATGTGTTATCCATTGCTGTGGATTACCTAGTGCTCTAGCACACCTTCAATGGACAGATTTTTCAACTTATTTTTTAACCTCCATAATAGGTCAATGCCCTACCCATCAATTTTACTCTCCCTTCCAGATAAATGAGGCAATGACCCTATTAACTGTTTCCTTGAGCAGTTACGTGATAGCACAGTGCTCACTTTGCAGAGCATGTTACAAATACAGTAATGATACGGCCTGACAAGCCACTTGACTGGATGTTATTTAATGCTCAGAGGGCCACTAAGTGTGCAGTGAAATTTGTGCTTGTAAGATAAACTAGGCAGCGTTGACAATTGTTTCATTCAGTGGGTAGAATTCTTAGAGGAGATTACCTACATCATCCTAAACTCATGGCCCAGCAGTATGGGCAAAGGAGAAAAGGACAGAAGCAAGGAGGGCACGTGGGATAACGCAGGGACTTAGAGCAGTCTTTCAGAAATGTTCCATAAATTCTGAAATAACACATACCTGAGGGAGGTATTTTGGGGTGCTTTTAAAATTCTTGAGACACAGGCAGGAAAAGTCTCAAAACCCAATTTTCACTACAGCTCTATCAAACTATTCTAAGCTTAGCCTAATGAAGATCACAGACCTAGCTCATCACAGACAACGCTGCAGGAATCAAAACTGGCAATATTTCTTATTCAAAATGCCGTTACTATGCTTCAGTCAGCTTTCAGGTGAATTTAGAAGAGCTGAAACACATTCAGCATATCCTGTTCACAAAAAATTTTGAGATCATTGCTTTACAATGGTCATTTTTCCACCACATCACTACAGTCACAATTATACATACATACCCTAGGCATATATCAGTTAAGTAACTTCAGGTTGTTGGTACAGAAGGCTGAAAGGAATGAGTCTGGCCTTTAATAGCATCTGCAAAAGCTTTGCAGTGTTGTGACGAAAAAAGACATTAAACACCTGTCTGAAAATACAGAGTCATTACTTGCATCATTTGGTTGGTTTACCTTTTTATTCTTTTTCCATTCTGAGAAAAAGGGGTTTTTTGTTTGTTGGTTTGGGTTTGTTTCTTTTTTTAAAGAACAACTATGATGATCCTGAAATAATAACAACAACAAAAAGAATATGGCTAGCATGTCTGGGACATTTGCCATAAATGCAGCAACAGCTGTGGAATACCCCAGGATTGGTTCCACTTGTTCCTTGATAACTGCTGCTTAGAGAAATCAGAAAGAGCAGAAAATACGCATAACAGAAGAGTGAAGAACTGTTGCTCCCTAGTGCCTAAAAAAGCAATCCCTTGGCAAAGAGTAGAGTATTACTGTAAAGGAAAAACAATTAGGTGATCCATGTATCTCTAGCATTTAGCTTAAAGCAACATGATATGTTTCTTGGTATTATTAACATTTTGCTCCAAGATAAAGTATTTTCAGGAACACTGACCTATAAAAAATAAAAACAGCTTCCTGCACTCAATCATGTTTCAGCCATCTTGCAAATACTTCATAGATAATATAACGTAATAAAGACAACCGTCAGAAGCTAGATTGCAGTATCTGTGTTGTGTGTTGGCACCACAATGTTTACCAAGAAGAATGGATTAATTTTAGGTCATATTACATTTGAATTTAGTATTTATACTATGAATAAATTATCATGGAATTTTAATACATGGACTGCTTTAAGTACATTTTCATTCATGTATCAAAGAGTACAAATGCAGAAAATAGTGCATTTATCCATTCTTACGGCATTAAGAACATAATCTCCTTGTGATTGTAAGCTGTTTTGTTCTATTTTATTTATTATTTGACATAGTACTTTGGTTTTGTACACTAGGTTATACCGTTTTCTGGCAGAAGTTGAACCTGACATAATTTTAACTATTCTAGGCTTTTACTGCTGTTGTAGTCAATGCTCTGTTTATTGTCCAAACTCTGAAAATTACAATGCATCTTCAAGTAAAATTACACTTTCTTTCTCAAAGCTGCTTAAGCGTTACTCTAAAATTATTCTGTTTCAAATGTAGTGCCTCTGTAGTGTACTTCCAAAGTCGTCTTAAGACATTAACTAATGAATCATTTAACATTTCATCAAGCTGTGCATTTCATGTATTTTTATACATTTTGAACCAGGCCTTCCTTACTTGGCCGCAGGAAACAGGACAGCGTCAGTCCTATTGCTATGCAGAGCCAGGTACCAAGACCAGACTGAAACGGACTCCTGCATTTATTTAATACTCTAAGGGTTTCACACAACTATTCTCCCTTTCTAGCGCAGAGACCTGGCTCTTCAGCTGTTAACCCTGGTGGGCCTTGCTTTGGCCTGCCCACAGGAGTCAGGTCACGTCTAACGTCTCTGGCCTTCTCCCGAGGAGGGAGGCAGGCAAGGGCCCAGGGAGGACCCTCAAGTCACACAAATTTGAGATTACCTACTTAGAGGAGAGAACTGAGCCGTGAAAAGGTCAACGTGCCCAGCCTCTGAAAGAGGGGGAAGAAAGGGAAGAAGTGTCTCAGCCTTCCTCCCCCTCCACAGACATCATCTGGACCCCCAGTCAGGACAACACTGGGAACGGACTGGCTCTTAAAAGTGTTTCACCAATAGCTTTACACACCTGCAAGTGTTCACTCACGTGAGAATTTGAAACAATCTGCCATACGTGAGTGTGATTGCACTGCGTTGGGTATTCACACCCATACAAGGAAGCTACAATACTAGGTAGTGTATTGTTTCTGACCTTGGCAGCATTTGAAATAGTCTCCAGATACTAACAGCGAGTTCTGGTCTATTGTGTCCAGCCATAATGAGCACCACCTTAAAAGAGCACATATTGATTTCGCTGCCAGTTGTCAGCCCTTACTTATTCATTTCACAGCACTCCAGTAAGATCAACAGTGCTATAACCGTGCCACCCTGATCATTGAAATATGCACTGTGATATAATCTAGTGACACACTTTGCATTTAAGCAATGGCATAGCAAAAAAAAAAAAAAATTAAAAAAATCCTGATAGTGCAAAAACAATTTCTTCCCATAAGATTGATGGCAGTATCAAGTAGAAAAAGAGTAATTGGTTTTGCTCTGGTTTTATGTGAAAAGCATTATAAGCTTAAAATATTACCCATGCTGTTAATTCAAATGAATTCAGAAATTAAAAAGTACAATAATTTAGCTATATAAAAAATGAAAATATCAGCAAGATCATTAGAAACTATATTTTTTGCTTTATTATTTTCTCTATAGGGCATGCATTGATCATATCTATGTACTATGGGTGGGTTTGACTCACTGTAATAATAGACCAATTATTGTGAAAAACAAGGAGTATAAACAATCATGAACACATTAAAAATATTTTAAAAAACCCAAAACCGACTGTGAAAGAGTGGTTTTCCAACTTCAGTACTTACTTCTCCCTAATGCCATTAACCACTGCTCAATGTATAGATAGGAATATACAAAACTTGATTTTTATAAAGATAGAAAAAACAGGTTAATTTTCATGTATTTAAAATCACAATAGTAACATTGTCCTTTTTTTTATATCAAACCACTAACAGTATTTCCTAAGCAATGTAATATTGCTGTCCACAGGAAGTCTTGGCAAAAGGTGAAAAACAGCCTGAAAGAACTGAAAGTGTTTGGTGATAACTCCTTTGTATCTTTCTAAGTTTTAGCTTCATGGTTAAGTTAACTTAGAGATTACACCTTTGGGTTTGATAGTCTTCAGCAGATTTGGTTTTCATGAAGTTGTTTGATCACCTTCTGAATCCATATAAACTTTTGCACCTCACATATTAAATAGTACACAGAACCAGAATTTTTAAATGTTGGTGAAAAAGCACTTTCTTACGCTTGTTTAAATTTCATTGCTTGATGTTTTCATTTATAAATGCCACCATCAGAGTCTATGATAGACTGGACAGTTATCCTTGACTCACTTGCTGTGTTACTCATAATTTGCCAGACAAGTCCGATGTCTCCCATAGTTATCTCTTTCCCACACTGCTCCATATCTTTGGTCTTTGCCCTTTTTACACCCGTTCCAGCATTACTGGGTTTGGGGGATTTTATATATGTGAGGATGAGATGGTGAGGAAATACACAACTAAACTATACAAAGACATGAGAAAATAGTTCACGACTGCTCTCAGTGTCCAGCCCCGCGGCCCCCCCCCATCTATCATAAATCACATTGTCATTGAAGATTGACTTAGTTAAGTATCAGTAGATTTTTTCAGACAAAAATCTTACAAGGAATTGTCAGCCAATCCACAAGTGAAGACCAGAAGACTACGTAACATCTTGGAGAGAGACGGTTATTTAAAAAGAAAATCCCTTAACTCCATGATCTAAGGATCACTTTATACTATATGCAAATACAAAAACCGTGCCTGTTGTCACACCCTGGGTGACAGTGTGCTAACAAAAAGGCATTTCCATGTAGATGTAATGCCACAAACGGGCAAAATAGAAGCTCTTGCACCAAATTAGACTACTTTTTGAATCCTGAAGTACAGCCGAGAGTATTTTGTATCAAATCATTGCCATCTTAATATGAACATCTGAAACTGGAAAGAAAACGAAGGCCAAACTAGAGAATCAGAAGCAAGGGTGCATGACTCGCCTTCCCACACCTCACACAGACTATAGTGAAAGCCCACCATCCAAGAGACCAAGTCAGAGAACCTGGCTCTGAACCGTGGCTGGCACAGAGGATGCACAAAGAGCAGCTCAGCAGAGACAGGCATGATGGAGCCGTTATCACACCCAAAGTGACATCTGAGTGGTAGATTCAGAAAAGCAAGAGTGACAGCTCCCTGGGACAGGCAAATGGACTCACTGGAATTAATCAGCCACAGATCAGATCAGCGGTGGTGCCTTTTGACACACTGGTCTTTTGTAGGTAGAGCATGTAGGACCTCTCTCAAATGCAGACCTCTCCTGTGCAAATGTTGAGAGATTAACATCTCTAGAACTGCCAAAAGCACAGACAGAGTAGGAGAAAATGAAGAGTCATGAAGTTATCACACGGATTCATTAACCAACTGATTGGCGCTTTCCTATTGCTGCTGTCATGAAAAAGGACAGGAAGACAGATTCACATTTATCTTAAACACTTCATAGCAGCAATTCTCAGGGAAAGTACATCTTCTCATCTCTGAAAGGTGTCTAGCACTAACGTATTTTGAAGATAGTGGGTGCTAACTGTGGAACAAGCGACTTTCATTAAGTACAAACTTACTAAGAAAACAAAAACCCCATGGCAAATGCCAAGTTATTTCCATTCTTAGTATAATTACAAGCGCTAGAAGTGCAAACTCTGAAGATCTAGGTATTAAGAAACGGGACCTAAAATACATAGGTCCTTAAAAAAACCCAAACACACACATGTGTTTTAAAGCTAAAAAAAAAGTAAATGGTGGCAAAGTAATGTAAGACTAGGAGATAAGTCATACTTTGTATCATCTACTTGCTGACAAAATCATAATCATTAACAAAAACTAATTATACCAGCGTTTTACACCAAAACTAAGATTACAGATCACTAAGATAAAGATCAATCAAGTAATGAGCAGTTCCTGAGGCTAAACTCAGTATTCTGAAATTACAGTACTGCTACAAAGACACAGCATTTACCAGTAAATCATTCAGACAGTGTTCTGGACAACAGCCTTCACATACTGCATGCCTTTGCAGTCTATGCTTCAGGAAGAAAGCATTCCTATTTTTGCCTTTTTACCTTCATAAAGCTTGACTTCTCTATACAGAATAGTCTAAAAATCTTCCCAATAGCACGAACAATGAGATTTTACAACTAGCACAAAAACTGGGGCATTGTTAAAATGTCAGCCACAGAGATACTAGAGTTGCACCGCTATCTGCCGGTAGATTTCCTCTCTGTGGGTTGTAGGAATCCACACAGGCAGGTTAAGAAGAGTGGTTATTGATAAGAACTAGGTTCCTTGCTGTGATTTTCCGTGAATAGAAAGTGACATTTTAAAAACAAATGAGTACTATCAGTAATTATACTTTTTATATGGCAAGATTACTCAGAGCCTCCAATTAACTGCAGGGTTGCATCTTACTGGATGCTGTGTGGAAGTACGCTCAAAGAAATGGCTCTTTTTAAGTAGCTTAAAATCTAAACAGACAGTTGACACAAGAAGCAGGAAGAAAAGATGGAAAGAGTCTACTGTAGACAATTAAATATACACAGAAACATATGTGAAAATACTAAACGCATATGGAGAATGCTTACTAGAATTAACAAATAGGAAAAGGGCTCAATGAGAAACAAAGAGAAATAAAGCTGAGAATCACTGCTCTCCTCCCTGCCATTACCAACATGCAATTCTGCTTCATTTTATCTCCAAGGTAAATGACTCAGTGTGACGGGAGCAGATGCCACAAATGCTAGCATAGCAGGAACACTTGCTGCAACAGAGGAGAGGAGTAAACAAAGGGATTCAGCAGCAAACAGTACAATAGCAGTTTCTGCAGCAGGCGTTACCCCTCTTTCCCCCCTTCAGGGCAGCCCCAGAGCCCTTGGTTTTCCTCAGAGCACGAGAGAAACTGCCACAGATAACCTTAAAATTTGGGGCTACAGCTCACTCTTCTTGCAACCCTGAGAGCACCCAAGTCCGATACAGCAGTAAGAGCAGCACTCCAAGTTACAAGTAAGTAGCCTGATGAAGTGTTGCTGAACAGAGTTCACTTTTCATCTGTTAGGTACTTTCAGTAATAAATGATGTACTTCAAAGAAAGTTCTCTTTGAGATGCCCAAGAAACACCTTGATTGTTGTGACATTTGTTCTCTTCTTTTCTGTGTTCATCTCCATTCTGCTCTGTGTCCCCATTAACAAGTTCACATACCTTAACAAAAAATGCAAGAAACTGGCTCTACTGAATGTATTTTTAATGCCTCTGAAAAGATTAAAAGTAATTATAAGGTACATTGGCATTTGGCTGCAATTGTAGTAATTTCTTGCTTTATCTCTTTGCCAGCAGTTCTGCAGCATGACCATTTGGCACCAGCAGCTCTTGGAGTCTGGTGTGAACCCAACACAGATGTTTTCCAGTAGTTAATCAGTGACTGTGACCAATGTCTCCCAACAGGAGTCTGCTTTAGCACCAGTAAGACTATGCCTGAATCTAATGTACAGTCAGTCTGGCCTAGCTTTAAACCTTGGGATGCCCTCAACAATACTGCTGAACCTTGTCTTTGGGCTTGATTTTTTTCCCATGTTCATCATCATTGTGGCTTATAAAACAGTCACATTTTAACACAACTGTGTATTCTTCACACCTGCAGCAAAATAATTACTTCAAAAAGCACAGGTTGAGACCCATGTCTCTCTGAAGTAAGACACTTTATCCTAAATCAATTCAAGCAATACTCTGTGAGATAAATTTATATGAAAGTTTGTCAGCTGTGATTCGAGCGATAGATTCTTAATAGAGAAGAACTGAAACTCTTTATGAGGCACAAGCAGAGATTTTGACTGCTGTGAGAAGAGGTGACAGATATGAAGAGTCACTTCTGTTCCTTCAGTCTTTTATAATCATGCGTTTTTCTGATAGTGAGCGTGCTAGAAGTATATATCTCCTAATCAATCCGTTACAGTGCTTAGTTTTTCTACATGATACGGTCCTTCTCTACATTTTGCTATAAAAAAGTAGAATTTTCAGGCTTCAAGGAAGAATACTGGTATTTGAAGTTTTAAATTTTTATCTTTCTCCCAGAACCCAAGGCTGCCCTTACTTGCTACCTCTTTCTTAAGTATTACAGCTGCCAACAAGATCAAGTCTATCTTGGCAATAACTATATTTTCAGAACACACTTGAGGGAGGTTAGGGGTTCTTGTTTTTGTATCAGCCTTTGATTCTGCTGAAGAGGTACATTATATTTATTTTCTGAGGACAATGAACACGATTACTTTCCAATAAAGTGGGAATTGTCTTCTCCTCACTGGAACTGAGTGGCTTAGAAAGTACGCATAGAAAATTATTCCTGCTCTGGCTTCCATTTTCAGAAGAACACGTGTGCAGTCAGCCTAAGAACAATTTTCAAAAAAGCAAAATGGAACATCATTCTGGAGTAAGACTGTTTCTTGTAAAAAGTTACTTCATGATCACCTTCAATCACACACTCTAAAAGAAACATCTTTGCTCCTCACCATTGCCTGCCTAAATGCTGTCCATTAACTAGGTACAACCAGTAATTCAGCAGCAAATCAAAGATAAACAAATCTTGATGCTGAAGGTGAAGAAAATGTAATCCAGTGAAAACTCAAGTTGGGGGGAGAAAAAAAACAGTTCTGTACATGGGCATGGCGGTTCTAAGAGTTCCCTCCCAGCAATACTACTCTGTGACAATAAAAACGCAGTTTAAGCCCACAATTACCATTTGACAGTATTTGAGGAACTTCAGTTATTATCTGTTCTCAGAGCTACTCCTGTACCCTCAGGCATTGTAGAATAAAAGGATAAATTTCTACTGCTATCTCCTGGATGTATGCAGGCAGGGGGATCAGAGAGATGCTCCCTGCCACAAGTATTCTACAAGTGAAAGAATAAAAGAGGTTCTCCCAAGGTTACTGAGCTTACATTGATGTGAATCCCAAAGTGAAACCTTGGGAAGGAATGAGATAATATTACAGTGTGGCACAAGAGCTAGGTGAAGCCAGAAGATTTGGGTTTTGGGCCTCACTAACGTGTCAGCACTCCAGTGTATGTTTTCTCACTCCAGCAGCACGACACTCCTGTAAGAAATGGTGTATCAGCTGTGGAAGGGTTCTCCTAACCTGGGCGATTGTCCTGGCAAGATGGCTACCTCCAACCCAGAACACCCTTGGATGTGGAGCAGTCGTGGGAAAACTGGAAATGGCTACAATAAGATCAAACATCTGAGGTGGCAAAACAGCCTATGGAGACCAGGCTTGAGGCTGGAAGATCTTCAGGCTGGCTTTAAAGATAGCCTTAAACGTAGGAGAGCGTGATTTCAAGCTTTGTTCAATGTAGTGACACAGCACTGGATACTTCTCAGAAGCAGGCTAGCATACAGCTCTAGCTATATAATATTTAGCTCTACTACAAACTCTGCAGTAAAAATTAAAATTTATGTGGCTTTAATCCATAGCAGTTCTTTTCAGCCTAAATGAGTATTTAAAAGGGGTGATTTGCCATGTTTGTGTTGGTCTTGCTTTTACTAGTATTTCTCCCCCCTTTCCCTGTTTTTCTCTCAAATATTTTTGTCTACAGGCTTTTTCTGTCTTCATCCTAGTTTCTCCTTTGCATTTGTTTCACTCTTTCACTTTTCTTCCCAACCAGCTCTGCCCTGCTATAGTGAATGGACTGTTCAAACAAAGCAATTCCTCCTGTTTTCTGCCCACTGATTTCACACACCAGAGAGGAGATGCTGTTTTCCAAAGTACCAATTCAGCTCAGCAAGGGGCAAGTGGCTAACACCAAAAGTAGCAAGAAGTTAGTGTCAGTTCATTGTGAGGAAAAAAAAAAAAAAAAGGAACCACCCAACATCTACAAAGCTAAAAAATCAGATCAGCAGGATGGGAGAGATGGCAATTTTATGGGAGTCTATTAATACATTAAAGCAAACTCTCAAGTAAAGAACTGTTTACATGACAGGGGTTCAAGCCTGTCTTTGCTCTATTTGTGATTAGCCTGGGGCCCACTTGGATCTAAGCCATGGGATTTGGGAAAATCAGATTGAAAGTAGGTTGGCACCAAGTATTTTAGCTGAACAAATATCCAGGAAGATATTTGTAGGATACGTCCTTACAGACAGACTAAAGAGAGAATATATCTGTGAGCATTAGCTATATTATCAATGCCATTACAACACTGCAACTCTTCCCAGTCTGACAACACTGTTCTAGGAGTTTACAATTTATGCTGATTTCTCCCCTCTTCATTACGATCCAGGTAAACAGAGATTGAACCACACATGAACCTATCTGCAGTATCTGTATTATAGAACTGATTTCAATATTGGCCTTTCCTTTTAAATGCTTCGAAGAACCGGAAATGACTGCTCTTGAGGCTAGCTCCCTTCAGTCACTGGCAGGCAGGTTAGACTTTCCCCTTTAAGAAAAGTGGATTTCTCCAGATTGAAGGCTGGGTAGGTTTTTTTTCACCACCATTAAAATCGGCTGCAGAATATCACACTTCTAAGAGCCAGACACATTTATTTCCATCTTAAGTATATTCAAATAATCCTTTAACTTACTGCACATCTTTTGATAAATTCATCTGGTTGGACTAAACACAACAAACTCTCTTAGTCTCTCCTCTTATGAAAGACTTCCCATTCTCCTGAACATCCTAGTTACCTTTCTTTCCATCTGTTCCAGTTTGAATTCACGTTAATTAAAGGCAGGCAAAGAGAACTATTAAAAATATCCTAGATTATGGTTTCTGCAGGACCTAGTTCAGGTATTTGTTATTTCTTTTCCTAATGCAAATACCTCATCCAGCACAGCCTAAGTTTGTATTTGTCCTTTTCATTGATGTGTTGCATTGGTGGCTTGCAGTCATCCTGTGACTTTCTCTTCCTCTGTCATTTCCAATTAAAGAGCTCCTAGCTTATAACAGAAATGTATTGTTTTTGTGCATGATCTTGCACTTTGTCCTATTGAATTTCATTCAGCTACTATTACTGTAGTCCCCAAGGTCATTTTATTCTTCCTGTATGGTATTCTAAACTCCCTGTATGACAGGACCCACAGACTTTGTGGGTGTCAGAAAAATTGCTTTTGCTAATTTCTTCTTTCAAGGGAATTACTGAAATTTTTAAACGAGGAACAATTCTTGAGGGACTGACTGTGAGGGATATTCTTCTCCCTTAACAGACATGTAGCCCCACTACAGTCCTCTTGATGTAATCTGTTTGTCTCTGGCAGATTACAGTTATGGATATCATTACTGCCATGATTTTGAAGTACTTGAAGCAATATTCAAGAATATGTTGGTCTTTCTCTTGGAAAAACTACCAGAGTTTTCACAGACATCTGGGTATCTTCCACATTTCTGACGATCTCCGTACGCAGTATTATCTAAACCAAAATAATCATGCTTAAAGTTTTACAGCAGTGCAACTGAAAGCTGCAGAGCTGACGTGATGTAGCCGCACATAATGCGTAGCATGAACTCCTGCTTGGAGATGTAGCCAGGTATGATTTGACTGCAACACTTTTACCAGATACAGAGCAGCTTCTCCATTTATCATGAAGAAGTTACCCCAATGGAAACTATGTAACTCTAAAGACAAGTCTAACCTTTATCAATTTATGGCACTTGAAACCTCCTCTTAACTAAGTTTAGAGAAAAATGCGTGGTTAGCCTAGCTCCAGGACACTGAAAACTGAAATATAAATTTGAGTGATGAACAAACCAGTGCTAACCCCATGAAAATGAAGTGAAGTCTCGGCCTATCCCCAATGATGAATCTATCTGTGTTACAAAGAAACCTATTTTTTTAGAGTTTTTTTCCTCTTGCTTTTGAGTTTTCTGGCTCAAAGGCTTGAATGATGACCTGTCTTGAGAATAACTGTTTCCATAGTATTTTACAGGACAGTTTGGAAACATTTAGAAAATGATGCAGTTGATACACATCAGGACTTCAGAAGCGTTAGCCACACAACCAGCGATAATGAAGGCAAGAATGAAGAGTGGAGAAGGGCCTTTTTACTCCTTAACTGGGAGATCAAAAGCATAGAAACTACTTGTCACTTTTGCCCTTGGGTTTATTTAAGCAGCCATAAAACAATGTTTTGAAATGCAGGTCTGTTTCTATCCTGCAGCAAAATGTTAGTGAAACAGGCATTCTGCTGTACAAAAATAATGAATGTGGAAGCAGGTATTGCTAATGTGCTGCATAGCAAAAAACCAGCACCCCGTGAGAATCATTTCTTCTTGTCCCTTTTGCCTCTCAGCGTCCTTCTTCCTCTAATAACACACATGGAGGACACACAACCTTTTACCATGGACTTACGTGTCCCCTTCAATACTCATTCTGAGCATGTGTCATTTTGGGAGGACAGAGGACACATCTACACTGATCTTCTCCTGTAAACTGCACAGTAGATTCACCCAGTGAACACACTTGTCAACGTACAGGGTATACACCACGCAGACCTATACACCAATTCTTAACACCTTATTTTCTAAAATGTTACAGAACACTGAAGAATCTCAGCTCCTCAACACATGGCATTCGCTGGACTCTATTCTTATATATTGAGAATACAATATTCTCTTATTGTAGCAGGTTCAGAGAAAGGCCACAAAAATGATCAGAGGGCTGGAGCAGCTCTCCTGTGAGGACAGGCTGAGAGAGTTGGGGTTGTTCAGCCTGGAGAGGAGAAGGCTCTGGGCAGACCTTATAGCCCCTTCCCATACTTGAGGGGGGCTTATATAAGAAAGATGGGGACAAACTTTTTAGCAGGGTCTGTTGTGATAGGACAAGGGGTGATGGCTTTAAATCAAAACAGGGAAGATTTAGACTAAATATAAGGAAGAAATTTTTTTAAAATGTGGGTGGTGAGACACTGGAACAGGTTGCCCAGAGAGCTCGCAGATGCCCCACCCATGGAACCATTAAAGGTCAGGTTGGACGGGGCTCTGAGCAACCTGATCTAGTTGAAGATGTCCCTGCTTATTGCAGGGGGGTTGGACTAGATGGCCCTTCCAACCCAGCTATTCTATGATTCTGCAAACTGCATTGCTGCTCAAAATACAAACGTAGCTTCAAAACATTTCAAAATAATTATGCAAACTTCAGGAACTTCAAGTAAGAGTGTAATTAATTGATAGCAAAGTGGGAGAATTGGAGCTCTTCCAAGAGCCTCCCAGAGGATTCACCTGAGTCCAATAGCAAAACTCCTCCAGAGTCACAACAAACTCCAAACCTGGTAGTTCCAAAGACTGTAACATGAACACAGATTCTGAAAATCTAAATAGACTTAAGCACAGTTTTTTTTAATTAATTTTTAAAGTTTTCCTCTGGTTTTGTTACATTCTTCATATGCATAATTGGAAGAATTGCCTTCAAACAATTTTATGAGATCTAAAATAACTCATTTTTATTTCTCTGCATAGGACTATATATTTAGTTTTTTAATAATTAAATATTACAGCTCCCTGTCAAATTTTCTAATAAAATTTCAGAGAGGAAAGACACACATGAAGAAAGACTATGAAGACTTACTGCAGAAAGAGAAACAAACTCTCGCAATGCATGTCCTATTGTAAATCTCTTTAAAATTGCCAAGAGTCATGGCAGTAAAAAATGTTTAATGTCTTGGGCTACTCAAGCTAGTTCCTGTCAGCTCATTCTACAGGACACTTGTTTTTAAGCATGTGCTTAATGAAGAAAAATAGGAGGAGGAAAACAAAAATCAAACACAGGCATAAATGACAGGGACTTGTTATTCTCTACTCAGTAACCACCAAAAAGAGTAATTTGCAACCAACACATCTATCATTGCCCACGCCCTAAAAGATACTGTTCTTTCTTCTTCTCCTGAAGGCATCCTGGCACCTGCACCTGCTTTTTTCTTATTGTTTTAGTTTTGTTTCAAGTGTATAGTTCATCAAATGTCAATACAAACCGAGACATCTTTACAAAATCCACATTCACAACAAAAGCATTGACTAGTAATCACTTGCATTACATATGAAAGAAAATTTTGGGGGATGCGCCACTGTACACCAAGACTAGACATACACAAACTATAGGCAAAAAGAGAATATATTCCATGCATTTGTTATTTCAGACATCTATTGACTTTGCTTTGACCCTTTCAATGATAAATTGAAAGTGAAATTCTAAAGGTAACTACTGATAATTTCTTTGATGTATTTTTTAGTTAAGGACTCTCAAGGATTGAAGTGTACAAAACAAAAAAAAAAAGGAATATGCTCAGAATTTCAGAGATACTTCTACCAATGTCTTTCAAACTCATTCTTTGGCCAAGTTTACAACATTCAAACATGGCTTCTCTCCCTCTCTCAAAAGCTTAGCTTATGAGTCCCACTCACTGTTCCTTACCACCTCATACCTAAACGACCCTGAGAAAGCCAGGTTTCATCACTAGCCCCACGACTAGCCAAAGTTCCAGTCTTCCATATGTAATAACATTTCTTGGAAGCAAATTGCCACGTGGAGCAGCATTGTGGATAAACAGCTAGAGACAGGACAGGATACTGGCTTATTTGCAAAGCAAGATTAGTATTATCAGTGGTGGGGGTACCCAAATCCCTTTAGCATGAGATGGGAAATTTCAGCATTGTACAAAATTGATACGGTAGTGGTGCAGCCACTAATGAGAAGTAGAGACTGAGCAAACTCTGTCGGAGACTTTGGTGGTGCTGGCTTAAATGCAGGTAAAGAATTCCATCCTTTCCACAATATGTGTATTCATTTTATACGGCAACAAATTACTGCCTAAACTGCCAATACTGCAAACCCAACTGGACTCCAAGTTGTCACACTCTCCCAAGCCAGCAGTTTGCCACCAAGAGCAGCTTCTGCAAGTAAGCTGAAGTTAACTGCATTTCATCTACATCACCCAGTGCGCATTCCCGTGTATTAAGAGAGACGATGTTACTCCAGGACACAGAATGCAGAGATGTCATTCTCACATTGCTATTATTTATTGCTTACCTCCCACCTTGCACTGGTCTCTGTACAGTACTTGGAAAAAATGGCAGTCCCTTATTTAAGTCTGTAAATTCTAAACACAAAGTGTATTTCAAGGGTCGTTTGCAGGGAAGAATACAAATAAGTATTTTTTAAAGAGTGTCCTAAAAGCACTGAAGCACTAAAAAAAGAAAGTTCAGCATCTTATGAATCTAGACAAATACTACAGCTGCCAGGATGCCCAGGGAGGCTGGCGTTACACCCCGTGCCAGGAAAGACACACAACACTGGCATGCTGTGCCCAGGGATAGGATGGGAAGATAGACCAAACAGAGTTAGGAATCTATCATGTTGAAGCTACCTTATAAGCAGCTTTTTAGGAAGCTTTACTAAATATTTGGGCAATTTTCCTGGTTAACAGGGAGAAAGATTTAAGTGCAGCTGTTCTTCTGTATGGCTACAGAGGCACCCAATGGTGAATCCAGGGTCAGAACTCCAACACAGCCAATAATTCAGCTCTAAGCAGTTGACCTTTGGTTTCTGTTGCAATAAAATCACACTGAACTGCCTGGGTTTCATGTCAGTGCAACATGTAATTCCTCGGTCATTCTGCCTGAATTATGCTCACACTTACGAAAAATGTTGATCCTAGATAATTGTTTGATATTAATATACCAAAGAACAATTATTTTCAAATATTTGAGTACTTAAAGGTCACAACTCATTTGAAAGTCAGGTTCTGATATCCTTACCTATATATGCTGAATAGTGTCTATTCTCTCTGATTTCTAGAAGGTCTATGGGTAAAGTATCAATAAAGCCAAATTAGTTTTGTCCTGTGCAAACTGTTTTTCTGTTTTGGTATCTTACACAAGTATTCTTTTTTCCTGCCAAGAGAAAAGAGAAGCCTGTCATTCATTTCTGCAGACTTAAAAATCTCATTATGTTATGCTGTGGTTTGATGTTAAATCTGGCAGGTGTTCTGTAGGCAAACGTAAATAAAGGTACCAGCCACTCCAGAACACTGGGATATGCCTCGCATTCAACAAAACATTAACCTCAATAGCTTGATGGATATAATTTATACTAGGAAAACCTATTTCATTTAAATAGCTGTCATTTTAAGAAAGAAAAAAAAAATCACAAAATAAAGAAGTTTACTATAAGAACAACTTTTTTACCTTTATCGCTTCTCTTTAATGATGTTTATCTTCTCCGAGTGATTTGCACCAGTCTGATTGACACTGAAGTATGGAACAAGTACAGAAGGAAAATACACCCAACAGCATGGCCACTTCACAAAAATCCTGTCTTTCTCAGAATTTCAGTTGCTTACTTTTGCTTCTTTACTGCTGACTTCAAACTGCTGTACATCTCGCTAGGTAGGGTGCTGAACAGAATGATACTCCTTCTTTCCACCCCCTGTACTTTCAACAATAAGTTGGTTTATCCAGAGAGGTACTTCAGAGCAACATTTATTGTACCAAACTAATGCACTATAATAAAATAAAAATCCCTTGCCCATCTCTCCACCTCCCTTGCGGCTCTCCAATAAGGAAGCTTAATCTTGACAAATTTTACCAGCCCTGGAACAAGCCATCGACATTGACACTGCCCGATGACTTAAAATAAATATGAGCTTGTGAACTGTACAAAAGAGTGACAAATATTTTCATAAAACACATACTAAAAGCTAACAAGTTTTGTGTTTTCAGTTTTTTTTAAGCCCCATATGGTTCAAGTACTTGTGTGATATTTCCTTTTTATTTGGAAAAATAGTATCATTTTCTGTATTAGGTAAGATTCAGACTAAGGATTCACGTAAGCCAGTGTCTGGGTTTGTTTTTTTTTAATTATTCTAAATTACTCAGATTACATATTTAACTTTTGAGGTTGTTTTTTTTTCCTGCCAACATGGTATGTGGGGCTCATTAGATACTGACCTAAATCCATCTCCATTTCATTGTAGCATGGCAGATTTTGTGATGGTTCTAATCAGCCTTAGTAGAGCTGCCCACCTCAATTCCATTAACGAAAGGTCAACACGTGCACACTTGCACCCTGAGCTACTGCCAGTTTCTGGATTGAGCAAGCAAAGCCCACAGAGATAAAACACCTGTTGTACTTTAAAAGAAATCATATTATCTGGCTTGTTTCCTTCTCTTTTTTTTTTTTCTTTTTTTTGTCTGGCCACTGAAAAATAAAACAATGAAATAGAAATACAACATTAAATAAACCTGGAAGTTTAAATAAACTTCTTAAATAGCAGCCGTTGAGCTTCCAGTTTATTTTCTGAGTCTCTCACCATTCAGTTTTGATCTCTGAATGAGGCTGAGGATAACGAGAAGGCCAAAACATCCCATGATACTTTTTTCCAATTCTGCCTATCCTAAGAACAACCTATATCAGAACAACTTCCTTGTGCTAAACACTGCTACCAGGACTGATTGAATCAGACCAGGGATGAGTTTCTATTCAAAGTTATAATTTCATGTAGGGGGAAAAAAAAGTCAGACAAGTCTTTTTCAAAAAATTATTTAAATAATAGTATTGCATAAGGTGTCTTAAAAATGCAGCAGTAAAGTTTCAGGGCAAAAAATAACAACAAAATCCCCACATTTTGTCTAAAGTATAGCCTTATAGTATTACAAATCCAGCTCCAGCATCACAGCCTTTCTATATAGCATCAGAAGGCACTAACAGGGAAGAAATTATTTAATGAGTCCCTAGCTGCTAAAAATCTATAGGACAGATAAAGAAGTTATATCAGATGAAACACACAGTCAGAGCAAATACCCACCTCAGAATTTGCTGTTGCTGTTACTTTAGTTAACAGTCAGTTTGTCAGAACTTTAATGGTCCAGCAACCAACAATCCAGCAGTTAATTGCTAGTAATGATTAGTTTCTTGGGGATTATTGCCTAAATAAATCTCAAAAGTTGTGTGCTGTTAAGTAACTTAGTATTTTCTTAAAGTTGGCAGTGAAGTCCAATGGTAGTCATGTTAGTTGATATTAGTTAGCCTTACCATTAATCCTGATCCCCTGAGTTCAACCATTAATTCTAATCCCTCGCATACGTCGAATGCAAAGTACAAAAGTCTCCAATTGTCTTCAAGTGTTCATTTGGAAAAATGTTACTGAATATCTCAACAGTGGAAAAAGGAAAATCTAGTCTCATACTCTCATTCAACCTCACAGTAGAAAGAATACATGCCTGAGTGTGGACACGTCTGTTCAGTATAACTATGCTGCCCTTGCTCCTGAAAAGCATACTGTGAGGTTGTTTGGAAATCCTCATGTATAAATTTGCAGAGTCATCATACATTACTGGGACTGTGTGTTTAGTTTTTTGCTTCCAAAAACCAAGGAGCTTATTAAAATTAACTAAAGCTAGATCAAAAGATAATGGCTACTCTGGAGACGCATAACAACGCAGAATTATGTCAACACCTACAATTTCATACACTGCATTTTGATAGTCCTTATACCAACAACATACTTTCCAGTCAGGCTAATTTCTTGATGCAGTAAAGTGTCAAAAAGCACCAAGAAACATCAATTACCTGTACTTTTACAGAGGAACCTTTTCTTTCGTATGTCAACAGATAAGACCCTTGCAACAAATCTGAGGCTTCCTCATCTTATTTCCAATGGCACTAGGAGTCCCAGTTCTCCACCACATGGATGGTAAAACGAGTATCACTGAGCAGGTCTGGGGAACTAAGGAGATGTAGAGAGCCCTGATCAATGGCACCGACATAAGGGGGTACCCAGACATTGCAGCGTGACAAAGAGGGATGCCAGCTAGTAATCCCTGTGGTAGTCAGATTAGTCTATTTTTCTATTCAAAAAACTCTCAGCATAACTGTTTGCACCATTTCTGCCGAGATTGATAAGATTTATGGGACAGTAAGTCTGATCTATGCTTTTAGATATGTAGACATTATAGATTTGCTAGCAGTGACTCTTGAGCTCCTGAGGGGTCTTGTTAAAGGTAACAGGATTCCCTAATGGGACAGGGCCATCCCACAGACCCCACTAAGCTATCTGCAGTACAGGTAGTCTCTTCCAGAGTAGGGCTGAAGCATAAATGGACTTCTGCTACCTGTTTTATAAATGAAAATGATTTTTAGCCATGAAGAAAACAGTGTTCAGCAGGTTTTTAGTAGGGTGAGCAACAAGTAACGTACCAAGAAAAATACTAAAGTCAAATTCATAAGCTACAAGGTGAACTAGAGCCACAAAAAAAAAAAATCTGCATAAAGCAGCAGTACTGTGATGAGGATAATCTGGAAAAAAACAGATCTGCAATATGTTTCCAAATAGGCAGCTGCCAACACTTGTATTTACATATGAGTAAACTGAGGCATAGAAAGGTAGAGACCTGCAAGCAATACCAAGCTAAAAAACCCATATGTCCCAATGCCCAGTTCTCTGATGATTCCTTTCTCTCAGTGAGATCAACGAAGTGTGACAATGAATTAACAAATAACAAACCCTGAAGTGAAAGCCAAAATTTAAGGCCTGAGTCAATGTATAATTTTGTTGGGAACGTTTGAGGATTTTATGTATCCATAGGGTGAGGATTTGGACTGGAGGTTTAAAAAAAACAACAAACCAAAAAATCCCCACCCAACCACCAGAAAACAAAATACAAAATACCTCCACTACCAACCAGCTGTACTTTGCCTTAAACTTTTCTGAAACCTGACTTCTATAAGAGTTTCTAGTGAAATGCATTAAAGTGTTCAATTTACTACTCTTACTAACCCCTTTTTCTCTTTAAGATAATAATTCACTTCAGTTTTACATCAAATGTATACCTGTTAAAAAAATCGGAATAGCGTGGGTATCATTTTCTTCATGTATTTCATACATCAAGAGAAATAAAAGGAGTCAAGACATCACTTCCCCATTCCAGTTTTCTTCCCATTGCAGTTGCTAATTGAATCGGTACTTTCTAAGTGTGAATTCTCTGAAGCGTTGAATTTCTCAGAACAGATGAAACAGGGTAAAACTCTTCTCACCTGCTGCCAGGTTCTCTAACCAACCCTGGTCACTAACTAGATCTTACCTCTATTTCACAGCTATAATTTGCAAAGCTATTTCTTTTTTACCTCCTTAGGTTTTATTACTATCAGATATAATTCCTATTTTCTAAGAATTGTTTTTTTCATTATGCTCATCAGAAAAAAAGATTATGGATTTAGACATCCTCAATAGTTTTTCCTACAGATAAGAGTCACAAGATACCTTTAAACAATATATATGGAGCTATTTCTGCATAGAGCAATTACATACAAGAAGAGGTTGTGCGGGTACAGTCATCCAAGAGAGCTCTACTATTATCAGTATTTATTTTTTTATTACAGCAGTGGTGCCTGAGCTCTGACTCTTTTGAACACTATTTTAGGTTTCCTTGCAAGCAACTGAATCTTTAAACATGGTATACTTGCTCACACCACTGCTTACATTTCAAAAATACATATATATTTTTACTCTTAAGAACTCACTGTCACTGCTCTGATTTACAGAAAAGAATGCTAAAGCTTGCCAAAGTTTGCCTCCCTTACTGCTCAGATGACAGCAACTTAAATTGGTGAAACAATGAAACTTTGAGAGTCTCAAAGACATCATGGTGACCCTTGCAGGACTGACTCCTAAGCTCTGAACTTATTTCTTCGTTGCATGCAAATGCTACACTTGCTTTTAATAACCTTATTAAGTCACATCACTGTCACAATACAAAGAGGTTGACCACATGTCACCTAACAGTTCATTCATGTGAGTGAACACAAATACAAAGAACTAGGAAGAAAACACTGCACGACAGGATCACAAAGCCCAGTTATAGATTTCTCCTACTCCTCACTTTCCCCTCTGTCCTTCTGTAGTACTAAGGCAGATAAAACAAGCATATGTGATCAACAGCTCCATCCCACCCCAGCCCTCAAACATTGCAAGACATTCCTGCAGGCTCTCAGTAGGCAATACTGTAAAGCAAACACTGTAACCAGCTCACTACAATTATTACACTAATTATATGTTAGCAGGAATATTAGTCTGCCACATAAGACATGGCTGCCTCAGGAAAGTTTAGAAAAGTCTTGATAAAATATGCATAAGCAACTACGAAAATATAGTAGATAACTGTCAAAATAACTTTGAATACACTAAAGTATATCTGGTTACTTTCCAGCACACACAGAATTTATGGTAATAAGTTTTGAAAGTAATACAGCCTTGTTGCTAAAAATGCAGAGCAGCTGCTTCAGATATTGCAAAATGGCTAATTTTTACTCATTTGTAACGTGGTTTCGTAGACGGGTAACAGCTGCAGTTTCACGCAGCTGCATCCTGATGCTAAATGCACACCTCTAAGCAGTCAGACAAAAGTATAGATTGCTTTACTTTACAGCGCTAAGTACCAGTGTCTTTCCAAGAAATACCCTGAAGGTCACCGGCAATTAAAGCTCCCCAAGGTCTCTTTCACTCGGGGAATGGTGGCTAGCAGACACAAGGTCTCCAGAAGTCAGCCACCATATAGTAACATAGCAAGTAGTAACTGAGCTGCATGAATTAAAGAGGATGTTGAAAGGGCTTCCTACCTGGTACAAGTTGCTACTCCCCCTCACAGCCTGGAACCCTAGATGCTGGCTCTTCTCCTTAATTGCTGAGGTAACCCGAATTTCTCTAGTAAGAAGTGAGGGGAAAAAAAAAGAAAGAGAAAAAAAAAAAAAGAAAGGAAGGTTCTATTGGCTGCTGCCTCCTTCTTAAAAAGGTTACTTCAAATGCCTCTCTTGCTCCCTATTTATTTTCTCTCCCTCCCAGAAGAGCAGTTTAGAGGGAGAGTAACGGAGTGTTTATCCTGGCTCTGAGGATGCACGCTTGTGCGATAACTGCCTGCTCCCTGCAGTATAGCCGGCATGATGTGATGTGCATACTAAAGCAGTTTGCATTAGGCAAGGCTTAGCAGAGCCAGCTTCCCAGTCTCCACCTTCTGTATCACAGAACAAGCTTGCTTCTTCGAAAACAGTGGGGCTGTAATGACAAGACGATAGGGCTCTGGTTATAGTATAAGCTCATTTTCTTTGAAGATAGTGTCTAAGGATAAGGTTATATTTATAGATCACCCCACCTGTGAAAACACAGAAACAGCTATAAGTAAAAACACAATACAGTCATATAAATGTGCAAAAATTCCCTATTATTTGCTGTCATATGACAGATGATACTAAAATCAAAAACTAATGAGACATCCTCAGTTAGGAAACATTTATCTGCTGCCATCTATCAAACAAGGAAAGGCGTAAATAAATAAATAAAGCCCTGAAGAACACAGAGGCTTAAATGTCTACAGGCTCGAAGATAAACGCATGATATTTATACACTATAGTCATGACTGAACAATGGCTACATTATGAACAAGAATTAGCTCTAAAGCACTACATTTATCATAAATCTGAATAAATATTAGAGAAGGGCTCAAGCTGTAAAGCCCTGATTTGGATTTTGAATACTCCAGAGCTCAGAAGTGCCTGAATCTGGGGATTTGTCTCTGGCCTATCTGTCTGTATTAGCTACTCATGCACACGCTCACGGAAGTACACAGAATAAATCGGACTATACATGATTATGTGAAAAATCCCATTGCTTGCCCAGGTGTAAGAGTAGAGTAGTGAGTGCTAGTATGTGAGCTGCTTATACTTTTTTGTTTGCAAAATCAGTGATTCAGTTCTTAGTTACAAAGCATTTTTTAAAATTGCTTATTTCTTGACTACAGGGGAGGAGCTCAAGACAGATCAAAGCTTTTGGGCCCGATTTTTCCCATAGGAATAGTGTGGTAGCCGAATGCTTATAGGGGTTTGCAGTGCTGATTATTTATGTGAATTAACTTTATTATTCAGCATTTTCAGATCATGCTGCTTTCCCTGCATTTTTTTTTTTTTTTATTTTCTCAGGTTGCTTCTCTCCTGTGGGGTAAAGGCAATGTTCAGCCAAGAGCACTCTCTTCCCATAGGCAGGTGATGTTGCTGCCCACTTCTCAATAGCTGTCCAGTAAGCATAAACCCACTTGATAATGAGAAAAGACAGAAGAACATTGAGCACCTTGCATGAATCACTATCAAAAACACCATACATAATTATGTCGAAAGTTCCTTTAAAGGCTATATAAATAAATATATTTCTGATATATCTGTACATTTTACTTTTTTTAAAATGAAGCAATGACTACATGGTCAAACGTCTATCCTTCTGCTCTGGTAGACCTGGGGGACACTGGCTGATAAGTCCATCTTCTCTTGTGGGAAATGTTCAAAATTTAGCTCCTGTTTATAACATCTGTACTGGCCATCAGTTGCTAATTTCTCCAACCATAGTAAATGCTCACCTGTTTAAACAAAGAGTGGCCTATAGGGTAGGACATGAAGTAAGGATTCTGAAATCTGATTTGAATTCCTGACTTATCTGAGGAGAACCATAAGTAAACTATTAAATTTATCCTTCACTGTGGTCCCTCAGTTGTGAAATATGAACAAATACTTAGCCCAGGAGTGTTGTGAGAACAGAAGAAGGGTATGTTCATTTCTGATACTGAGATGTCTAGGTACAGCGATGGTGAAAAGCATATGGAAAAACAGCGAGATAGAAAGGATTTCTGTGCATTCATAGGACATGGGAAAAAAAAAATCAGAATCCTTCACAACAAGAAGCAGCTTATACTAGGATAGAAACAAAAAAATTGGCACACCACATGGCTCGGCACAAAGATACAACCTTCTCCATGCTTTAAAACAGTGCATGCAACTGCAACTTCAGGATGCTAACTTGAAAGTCCACACCAGATCTGTTTACTAGCTGTTAAGATATGGGGTAAGCATGGTTCCCTCTTAGACATACCATCTAGGCGTTACTTCCAAAAGTCCACATAAAGCTGGACTACTGTGCATCTTGCTAAACTGTCTGGGCTCTTTCTCCTTTTTGGATGATGCTAAGCACTCTTAAGAGCACACAGCTGGAAGGAGTGTCAAGAGTCACTGAGGTCACGTTACTACCTTCGCGCTACCCCAGGCCTGACTGCCCTAGAGGTTAGGAACCTCACCTGAACTCTCAGTATATTCAGAGTAATTTTACAGCCACATATTCATTGCCTCATATTCAGCCTTTCTTGAACAAATTTTTCTCCCTCCATGCTGTTTACCTCCCCGGCATATTTATGAAAGGATCTCAGCTTTGGATGACTAATTTAAGGGAGCCTACCTTAATTTTTTCTTATGTGGAAGTCTCTGAAATCCTGACATGCCTGGCAGCCGTTCTCTTCTCCAAGTTTGGGATCAGCTGGGTTTTTTTTGTTTGGCTGGGTTTGGTTTTACATTGAGCGTGAGTGACCAGGACTGTGCATGGTGTTCCAGCAGACAGCTGAAAAACACTTTGTGCAATTACAATATTAGAATACTTTCCTCTATTGGAAATAATTTGCAGTGCTTTGAAAGACTGCATTTGCCTTTTTATGGCTTTATCACTCAGGCAACTGCAGTCCCCTTATTACCAACTTGTATACTTAAAGCCTTCCCACTGGATGAGTTCTCACCTTGCAGAAGTTAGTGTTGGTGTTTCTCACATGCATGGATCTGTTTTTGCTACTAGTAAATTTTATTTACTTTTATTCTCAGAGTTCTTAGGGGTCTCTGTTTTGTGTATGATATTCTAGTACTCCTTTGTACTGACAATGCCTCTTTATGTGCAGCAGGCTTCATCAGCACAACATCTATATAAGGATCATTCTTGAAAATATATTATTAATTGGTTCCAAGACTGATTCTTGATGGATTCCACTAGTAAATTTCTTCCAGTCTATTACTTCTATATATTATGCAAATGTTCTTCAAGCCTGGAAAAAGCATTTGGATATAGTTTAGATTCAGAAAAGCCTATTGCAAAATATATCTGTCCAACAGTCTGCTCCACAGTGTCATACAGAATAATGACTAACTTAATACCTGGGCATCCACATAATGAACTCCCCTTTCATTTGAATGTCTTGACTGAAAATTCTCATAAAATTTCTTCAAACTTCTTGTTAAAGCAAAACCAAAAAAAACCCCACATATGAATTAATGCCACTACTTGAGGACAGACTACAGGCCTGGTTTGTAATTCTGCATTAAAAATCCAAAGGATTTATTGAGATAAAGCATTCACAACATCCATATATCGGAAATTACATACCAATGTGAGCATGCATAGATAAGTTCACAATAATACATCTGTATTGTTCACAATAGCAAGTACTGAAGCCTTACAACCTTACAAGATAAAAGATGACAAAAGAAAAAAAAGTATTATTGGATTGTTTCTTTTCTTTTGCTATCTATTTGATATCTATTAAAAGAAGATGGTTTTAGCACACTATCAATTACGAAGTTTGAGACCTCTATTCTAAGTATAGTCCAAATTGATTCAAATATTGTCACCATGGATATTCATAATATAATAGGTCAGAAACTGGTGAAATTGACTGCAACACTTGACCATTGCTTTATGCATTTTTTTTAAAGACCTGGCATATCACTTTGAAGACATCCATTAAGATATCTGTATCAAACATACATATATGTGTGTGTGCACGTTTGTGTATAAGTGCTGGGGGGGTTTTAATTGCCATCAGATTTTTGGTAGAGCACTCCACTATCCACAGTCAGCTAAAGAAGGCTTGAAAATAACGTATTTTATATATAATTGCTGCCAGGAGTTACTCAAAAGGCTAGCAACAGGAAAAAATTGAAACCGCCTGTAGCCAATTTTAATACAACCTGTTATTCTTCCTATCCCATGACAGACATGAGTTCTGAGTGAAATAGAAGTAACATTTGGCTGGCTAAAAAATCTTTACAGACAACTCTGCCAACAGACATTACACATTAACATTGACAATGTCTGGTGTTCATTGTGCAAACATTCTCCTTGTGTTTCAAGTCGGAGCCAAAAGATGTTTTATGGCTTACATAAAGTTTAGTGGCAACAGCAGAGGCATATTTTTATGGACAGTAGAGTAAAAGTCCTCCTGTTCCTGAAAAGGCTATTGGGAAACAGCTGGCAGTCACAATCTATTGAGAAGTACAGATATTGAAATAGAGTATAAAATATACCTGACACTCTCACACTTTCCAGGATGGACATAAAGCACTATGTACTATACAATTTTCTAAGCGTTAATTATGTTTTCCAACAGAACTTTAAGTTTGCACTTTTGAAGCTGACTAATAGATTTACAATACAATCAATTCTCACTGAAATAAAATGGAGGTGGTTTTGTTGTTTTTTGTTTGGGGTTTTTGTTTTTTTCGGGGGGGGGGAGGGCGGATAGGGAAGAGGAAGGAGCCATTCTAAAAATCCTGATTCCTTTGAAACACAAAGGTCAACTGCTCACCCAAACTATCTAAAGCTGAAAGACGCACAACTGTATAGGTCAACAGAAACAGATTTTTGAAAGGCATTTTGTGCCTTACTAGAAAAAAAGGAAGAAAAAGCACATATTAAAAATGAAAATAAACTAATCCAAAAACAAATTCATAAACGTTTAAATCAAAAGGTACTATCTTACATAGCTAGATTTTAATCATTGCCTACCAAAACATGATATGCGTGTTTCAGATATCCTGGTGCTTCTTTCCGTATTGCTGTTGGCGGGTGTCACAGGCAAAAAAGGCTCTGTGTCTCTTGGTGTATAACTTCTGGAAGACTTATTGCAGAATGGTAATGTCATCATTCCACAGTGACAAACTTTATTGACGATAATTTCAATGCAGGATAACCAGAAAAGCTTGACATGTCATTATGAACCAAAAACTGGAAGTGGAACGAGGACATGAAGCTGATCTCACTCCTCACTTGCTCAGAAGTATGAGATATTTTCAACGAGGACACAACATTTTGGCCCACCAAGATAAGTTTGAGACTATTTCTATTTCAAGCCAATAACTTTACAGTTCTCTCTCTCTCTTTTTCAAAAGGAAGCAGCAGCAAGCCTTCAAAGGTACGCTAGAGAAGTCTGCTTAGCAATTGGCACATGACCAGTCTAAAGATTACAGTGATTGCTATTCATGAATTGAAAAAAAGATGGGAAAAATGCCACTTTTTCTCTCTCATATTGAGTTTGCTTTTGCAATAGGCAAATTATTATGCATCTTCATTAAATACTGTCTATATTTGAAAAGAATGTTCCTGTTCATTACCTGACAGAGCTTAAGTGTAAAAAGGCTGAAGGCCAAAAAAAGTGCTCCATGTGATTAGTTCTGAGTTTCTGTTCTACATAAAGAACATCATTAAAATGAAATTATTATTCACTGTAACCAATATAATTCAGTCCAACTGTTAGAATTACTGTTTTCTCAAAATCCGTTCTAGGAGAACAATCCAGTCTCCTCCTCTGGATACATATTTTCCCAGGGACATAAAAGAGCAGGTTGCCCAATTCCCATAACCTTTGGACAAAAGCCATTGGGAGTTGGATAGAAAACTTTGCACAGAGTACTAGCTTCTTTGATCAAAAACTTATTTAAACAGTGTTGTTTAGCATTTAAATATTCAAAACAGAAATGATCGTGCTGTGGATTAGAATAGGAGAGGAAGTTCTGCAAACTATTTAGGAGAACAATAAGAAAGATCTAAAACATCAGAACAAGATAGCACTTTTTTTTCTTCCCAGGAAAGCTAATCTATATTTAATAACAGAGCACCAGGAGAGGGGCACTCGTAATAGGATGAGAAATATTATGGTGTTTCTCTTGTTAAGCAGTGAAATATAGCTATTAAATCGTTAAAACCTCTGTAGTGCTTAAACATGACAGAAGAAAATTGGTCCCAATGAGATGATATGGTCTTATTTCAGTCTTTTAGAATGGCAAATGTGGACAGCAAGATTGGGAACTGCAGTATTTTTCAGTGAAATTTCAGGGTATAACCACAACTGTAGTGAATCAATTTTGACTTCCCAGAGAGATTTATGCAGAGATGTATAATACAGCACATTGATCCCCTCATGTGTCCCCAGAGGGGAGATACACTGCTTATTAAAAAACTTCCCCCCC
>VZSZ01004489.1:1736516-1761482 GCA_013398815.1 Ibidorhyncha struthersii | reverse complement strand
CCCCCCCCCCCCCCCCCAAAAAAAGTCTTGTCAGACATATATTTATTCTCCAAAACCAACATGAACAATTTGGATAATAGCAGTATTTTTTCCTGAAATAAAAATAACAACATCCCCATGTAGGTAATGGTACAGCTACATATATTATAAAATGAAGGGACTGCAGAGGCCAATCAGTTTGCCATTCTGTATCTGCCTCTGTGGGGCTCTGGGCATGAAGGCACAGATGTGGCCAGAACACCAGAAATGTTGCTTTAGAGACTCGCTCTTTGAGCCAGGAACAGCTGGGCAAAATCTGAAGCAGATCTAAAACTGTTCAATGCTGCTCTGGGACCAATGAGACACCAGCAGTCCCTCGATTCCCAAGACAAAAGGGGTGGAGAAGAATAATGTTTTCAAATATTTCAGAAGCACGGAGTTTTCTGTGTTGGTTGTTTGTTTAAAATTATTTATTTTTATACCAGTTTGCATCCTGCAAATTGATGTATCTTCCCAATACAAAAAAAAACCCACACCAAAAAATCCACAAAAAAACTTCATCCTGCAAGTGTTTTATTGCCCTCTGTATAAATCAGTGATGAGAAGAGATGATAGAATAACCGTAACCTATGAAGCACGCAGACAGTTCCAACTTTCCTCTTGTGCATCTGCTCAGCTGAAGTACAGCCAAGAGATATTAGCAGGCTTTTTTGAAGACAGTAACAGCAGCAGTGAAGTACAAGAATCACTGCAAAATGGTCACAAAGCAAACTTTTGTCAGGTGATTGATAGGCAGTGTTTCTAAAATTTCGATTTTAATTACCTGCAGACTGTTTACACATATCAGAAACACTCTTCAGACAGTCTTATGACCACTTCTGCATTTTTCTCAAAAATATATCTTTATAGAAGCACTCACACTTCCTTAAGAGTTACCAGAATCCTACAACTTTACACTCTATTTGGATTCCCTGTCCTCAGCCACTGAAAATAAAACAAATGTCAACAAATACCACTTGCACTCTAATTTTATAGACCCTGACAGCCTTCAGCAGCTTACTGTCTGCTAATTCCTTTAATAACCTTATTTCTCAGTATCATATGTTATAGTTTATGACTTCCTTTTTAAATCAAGTTGTATCACCCCAGAGGAAACAAAGCATCTATGCCTAGCAGTGTAGTGAAAACAGCACAGCTGGAGAAAACTAGTATCTAATCATGAGGCATTATTACTTTTCCAGCAATTGTACCACCAGTGGCTCTATAGTGCTTTGCTAAAGCATCAGGCTCCTTTTTTATTTTATTGTAATTAACTCAGCTTTTATTTCATTTTTAATAAGTGCATCAAAAATAATATTTATTAAATCGATTACATTTTGGATCTGAGACTGCAAGACTAGCTCTGAAATCTTGAATTTTTTACTCTTTGTTTAAAAGGCAGAGGGCGTATTTCTGCATGTTTAACATACACCATTACCCATGCGATCATTTTCTCAAAGGTATTTTTAATTCATAGGCAATAGGCTGAGAACTCCAGGTTAGGATACAGGGACTTAGAAAAACTTAGATGTTCAGCTTAAAGGAAAGTTTCCTTTTGGTGCCCCATGCCAAAATTGCATAGTGGAACTGGTTCAAGACTGAAGTAGAGTGCATCACAGACTCCACTGACAGAGCAAATCTAGGCACTAAACAGCAGCTAACTATAACGGTTCAGCTGATTGGTATGATAGCACAGTTCAAATTCACGTGGAATTGCGCTGAAAAGTCTGGGTAAAGCCAGAGGATGAAATCGAGATACAGCCCAGAAAGCTCCTCAGGTCCCAGCTGGCAGATATGANCCAAAAAAAAACAAAACAAAACAAAACAAAACAATTTAAGGCTTGTAAAAGTACAGACAGGAAGACCACCTGATGTTTTACTCATGGACTGGTGCTGCATAAGTACTTGCAAGCTATTTCTAACACTTTTCTGCAAATTACACTACACGTGATGGTAGGAGGACCCATATTTTAATTTAGTGTTTGAGACAACATAGCTTATTTTTATTCTGAGTACTTATTTCAGGTTCCTCCCCATGTAATCTTAGGGTGCCCTTGTGAGAAAGTCCTGACTCAGTGACCTTTGCAAAGATAAGAATTTATAACTCAGATATTGTAGAACTCACTCAGAAATACCCGTGCACCTTCTCTACATTCAGTAATGTCAAAGTAGGTCATAAAACATTAATAGAAGAAAGTGAAATTAAATTACACTTAAGATGTAATTCAATATCCCTGGTATCCTAAGTATTTTATTCTTATACTACTGGTCAATTTAAAATTTTCCCTCTTTGTCTCTTGTCTTTTCGCCTTGGTTGCTAATTTGAACACAGAAATGCAAATATAAGATCCAAGTAATGCAAAACTTTTCAGATAAACTTTGCAAATCGTAGAAATTTTTGGACTAAATGTTGTAAAGGAAATATTTGCTCCTCACTCTAAATGAGGGGTGCCAATAGCACTTGTAAAAAAGATGCAAAAAGATATTTAGGGATTTCGCCAGTTCTTTCTTCTGTAGAAATATAGTAACTCAGATACTCAGAAGATATTGTCTCCAAATATTTAGGAATTAGTGGAATGGAGAAGTTTGTTTAAGCATATGGATTTAACATTGTATCTTTTCGTACTGTGTTTCCTCTTGTGGCCCTCCTACATGAAGCCCTCAGTATCATCATAGAATTAATATTGTGAGAAAACTCTATTTGACTTTATTGAAGAAAAATAAATTTTAATCAATATAATCCAAATCAGCTCCTCTGCTCCTTGTTTTCATTTCAGAACAAAATGAAAACAAAATCTCATGGGTAAAGAATTATTATCTGTAGAAGAGAATCATATGAGATGATTCAACAAGAGCGAGACTGACAGCAGCAGACACCTCAACTACTCTTTCAGAAACGCAGCATAACTAAAGTAGTTTAATTTTTTTTTAAATGAGCACAGCTTTTTGTTTGTTTGTTTTTAAACAGAATAAGAATACGCATGGCCCAATAAATGGAGAACGAGTCAATGAAGAGATCACATGAGCTACTAACATTGGGGAAATAACAGCAAAATGGCCAATCTGTTTGACTAGCAAGATGATTCAACTCCTTTTTCCACCACAGATATCAGTACTATTTGCAGAACAGTCCGGAGAACAGGGCCTCAGTAGCGCTTGGTATCTGTCACCACAGGCTCATGTGATTCATCAGAGGTATTTAAGTCAGCGCTGCCAATATGAACGGTGTGCAGGTTGGACTGGCAACTTGCAATAATTCACAAATAAGAGACATCACATACCTTAAATATACTCTCAGAAGCAGAGCAAATTTAGTCACAGCTAAACCCCGCTTTTCCATTTTGTTACACAATGGTCAGCCTCTTAGGGAAGAGAGCAAAGACCTGAAACTGTACTCCTTTGTGCACGAAAAGAAATAGTTTATCACACACTTCTGTATCATAACTGAAAAAGTGCACATCACAACATGGGGAATAAAGAATCCTTTTTGACGGTCTTTCTGCCCTCTGTGCAGATACAAGGGCAACTCCATTTAGAGCACAACAATATGTGCATAGACCTAAAGCTAAGAACTATGAGGAAAGGTCTCCAACAGTAATGGGCTCAGTCTGTGCATCTCAGCAATAGGAGGACCTCTATGTACAAGACTTCTCCCCCTGCTTCATTTTTGAGTCTAAGCACCACCTGACCCATTGCACTCCAGTCCACACAGTTCTTGGGTCTTTCTTAACCAATGACACCATTAATGAGCCTGTTTGTTATTCTGAGGTCAAGGTGGCAGGACAGCACTGGAATAACTATCCAGACTCTCACCGTTTTCCAGAGGACCTGTGCAACCCTGTTTCTTGTTGTAGTCAGTACATTTGTGATCTATACCAAAATGTTTGACTGATTTAGAATGCATATACATAGTTTCCACAGAGTCACCATCCCCAGAGAATCAGAAGATAGTAAATACCCATTTTAAAAAGCCTGTAAACTTTCAAACAGAATGCTGAATTTACTTAGTCTGTCTTGGTGGGCTTTTATGTTTGGTTTCTATAACCTGCTAGCAAATGAAGATGTTTGCAGAAAGTACTGAAACAGTAAACCAAAAAAAACCCACCCCAAAAAAACAGCCACAACTGCATGGAAAGGAAGATAAAGGAAGCATGGGTTCAGTCATAATGTAAAGCTATATGACCTGGTTAACCCCTCCCACAAATTAAGAGAGATGATATTTTCTCTTCATCAGAACAAAAATGAAACAGATGAAAAGGAAAAAAACTAGACAGATCAGCTAGCCCAACAGAAGACATGGGACCGTAACACTCCGGCTCTTTTGCTCTGTATCATGAATGACAGGATCAGGCATTCTTTCAGACACCTTTCATCCTCTCCTCTGCCTCTGGCTACCTCCGTATATTTTGTGATCTTCCCACATAGCAAGCAATAGCTCATACCTCAGAACCCCAACCAAGTTTTATAAAATGCCCAGAAGGCACCTCTCAGGAGGTGGGAGGAAACATAACAAGCTACCCAGGAGAAGTGTATTTCTCCCTGCTGCATGAAAGCGGGCTAGCAGTGCCTGCCAAAGAAAAGAAATCCTAAATGGCTTGGAAGTAATGATTCTAATCATTTAATTTACACTTGCTGTTTCTGTTCCTAATTCTGCCTTTCAGCGAAATGGTGTTTATCCCTTCTTTATTGTTAATATGCAAATGCTGTCTCCATTTCCTCAAATAGCCACGTCATTGTTATACTGTAAGATACTGTACATTAATGCTAAATGAAGGTTTATGAACTAGTGCAAAATAAACTGATCTGTGCCCTCAACCTAGCACGCCACGCTACAGGCCTGGTGCACGACGGACTACACTATCACTGTGACATTTTTCTGTCATACCATAGTCGGGGCTTTCCTCATCTCACTCTTTGGAATATGTGAAATTCATGCACAGGGAGAGAATTTACAGAAGGCAAACATTGATTTTGAAATCTGCCTCATTTTTTATGCAAGTTGCATAGAAGAATGCTGCATAACTCTAAGCTGAGAGGCAGTCCCAAAGTAAACCTTTTGTCTAAAAGCCTGAAATTGTGTGCATAAAAGACAAGGCAGTAGCATATCATGCAAACGAGTGTCTACCATCAAAGGAAATTAGTGTGGAAGCCAGGTGTGCTTAGCAAATAGACCTAGAATTTTTTGTTCTTTCTTGCTAGATGTGTGGCAATTACTGAGATACCAACAAATCTCCCTTTTTTTCCCGTATCAACACACAGACAAAAGACACAAAACGTCTGTGTTGTTATACAGCAAACACATTAGAAGTATATTCCATTTGGATTCATTTTGATGAACTATATGTACTTCAGACCTGTCTAAAACATTCCCATCAGATTTTCAAAATTATATCGATACAACAAATTGGAAGAAAAAAATAGGCTATTTAAATAATGGAATTTCATTAGACTTGTTCACGTAAGTGCTTATTTCCTTCCGTGTCTGACAACAGCTGTGCAGAAAATGTCTCCGAGTTTGCCTAAGAGAGAGACTAGGAATGCTTTACAAGAGCTGCATCCTTCCTTCTTGAATATACACTGTACAAACTTATTTATTTGCACTTGAATAATGTGTAGAGCTACAGCCATGGGATTGGAAGTTGGCAGTCCCTGCTGTCGAATAAACCAGTAACAGCAACAAAAAAAAAGATAGCTTCTTTCCTCAAGAGAGCTCATACAACAGAAAACACATGGAGACAGAAAAAACAAAGGGAGCACCAAAACCTCTGAGAACATACTTCTCAGCAGGGGAGGCAATACTGACACTAAATCACCCACTGTCTCCTTGTCAGGTTTTTGCAGCCTTTCTAGCACAGGAGATCTCAAAGGGGGCTCTGAAGCAGGATGCTTGCAGGTGTTTACAAAGAGCTCCTCTTACATGAGCAAAGCAACAGGGGAAAAAACGTGACAGGCTTGTTTGGAAGCACATACAGGAAAGTATAGGACTGCAGAATAAACCTCTTTTTGTACATCTGAGTTGGAGTTCACTGTTAATCAAGAGCAGTAACTGTTCTTAGAATTCTTGTGTCAGAATGAAACTAAATAGATCTTCACTTACACCAACAATTATCAGAATTAAAGTGGTTTTTATCATAAATGCCCTGTTTCTCCAGAGGGCCAAAGAAACACGAAGCAAAAAGGAAAGGATTCACCAAGTGACTGTCTGATGAACAGCTCTACTAATTCAGGGTAGGGCAAGTAGTACGTTCCTGCCAGTTTCGCCTGACCCAGATTTAGATGGCAAAATGCATTAGCAAAACAGAAGATTATCCATAGCTATTACAAATCAAGAATCATAAGAGCTGGATTTGTGTGTATGTGCCAGGAGAGGGGGCAGAACGTGCTTGGTGAGAATAATCAATATTATTAAGCATTGTGCTCGTTCTGAGATTCATCCCCTTTATACCACCTAAGTGGCTCAAAGGGGCCTTAATCCAGCCACAAATTGCCAGTAGATAATGCCCTATGAACGAAAACTACTGCAGCATTTGTGTTGGGCCTTGAGCCTACAAACACCACAAGATATGACAACATCAGTACAAGGGCTCCCTCCAGCCTTATCTCCTGTCCATCTGAGCCATCAAGAACTACCTTTGAACTTTTATGGAGGACACAGCAAGAAGACCTTAATGTCCTCAAGTCCTTGCAGTTCCTGGAAAGCCAGGTACTGCCTGCCCAACAGGGACAAGGCTGAGTCATAGCTGTGCCACCAGCACTGGAGCCTGAAACTAGTTTTCAGTTGTTTCAAACTGCATGGAACCCACATGCCTACATGGTTTCATGATCTCTCCCTCCTGCCTTCCCTCCCCGCCCCCCCCCCGTGGAATTCTTAGCAGTTTAAGACCACACAAAACAATGCTCTTGAGATAAAGAAACAGATCTTGCTACAAATCTTTGTAATCTTTCTAAGGAGGAAAACAGGCAACGCCTTGCTGAATCTGAGCACTGGTCTGCTCAGCACCTTCGCTCAGGCTGTGGTCACTGTGGCCAAAGGCCTCTCTCTTCCTAACTGCAAGGAGTAAGTGCCCAGAAGTGTGATGGTTTGTCTTGGTCATTAACTGATGCAAACATGGATGCTGCACATATTACACACGTCCACGGTATTCACAGTCTTGGCCCAGTGCTAGTTTGTGCATTCATACCACATTTCTGCAATAATGCACCAACAATTTATGGCCAACTATGAAAAATGTGGCTAGCAGATTTCAGTGTAATTACTCGGGTTTCCAACTTCATTGTTACATGCCTGAGAGGTAGTTAAATGGTAGTAGCACTATTTCCCTTCAATTCCAGACTTGTACCTTAACAGAAGATCAGTCGCACTCACAGAGGTGCGGGAGAAGTATTAAAAAAAATTAAAATCAGATAACAGAGGTTTCACTGAAGTAAAAAAAAACAAGAACAGCACTACATTTATAGCTAGAGGACTCTATAATAGCAGATTCTGGAGTAATAAAGAAACTAGTCAATGTTTTATTCTTTAATTTCTTCACAAGTTGTTTAGAACTGCTTTATACAGAATCCCAATTTTAACCCCATGTGAAGATAATGCTGTTGACCTATAGCCAGGATTTATCCTGGCAGCTTCTGCTATACTGTGTGCCTTCTGTGTGTATTACTTCCCCAAACTGCAAATACCTCTTTGCACTTAAGAAATGGCTCCTGGCAGTTGTCCAGCTTATTTCTATGTCTATGCTCCATCAAAGCTCAATTACCCTGAAAACTTCAATAAATGTTACCAGGATCTCTGCCACAGTTCTTAGAGGACATGCAAGAAGATTGTTTTTTAAGCAATATTATTGCAATGAGAAAAAGTAGCTACAAAGTTACATATTTTCCAGGGAGGAGGTAAGCAAAAAAAGATTGAGGGTAGGAAAATATATTAAAAGTGGAATTTTAAGTGCATCTTGTAATGAGAGTCATTGTTTTTCGATATGTATTCTTTGTACTGATTTTGGAAAGTACTCACCTTTTTGGGGTTGTTCACCAGCCACGTTATAGGTACTTTATAGTTCTACAAATCATTTTCTGTTCTATGAATGTTTAAGCAGAAAAAGGCTGAATGTGATACTACTGCAGTTTATTAAAAAAAAATAAAAAATAACAAGAGGAAAGGAGAGTAAGTACAAAATAGTAAAATGAAATAATATGGACTCAGTGAAAAGTGCTATGCAAAGGTAGTTTTTTGCAGGGGAACATTAAATATCCGGTGAAGGTTAGTTTGCACTGCTAACACTGAAGGCATGGAAATAGATGGTTTTTTGCAAACACATCTGACCAAACCACAGCAGTTCTGGAGACATCCCAATGAGCTTTCTAACGCTCACATTCAGAGTGCAGAGAGGCGGTGAAGGGTAGTTCTGAAGCACACAACGTGGCAGACTACCACAAACAAAGAGCCAGCCTGTGAGAGATGTACAGTAGATATGAGAAAATCAAATTGCAAGGGACACGGCTGCTGGAAATCCCTAATGTGTTCTTCCTAAAGCATAACCATGCAACTAATTATACACTTTAGTTGTAAAATTTAGAGATGAACATGTTTTTTCCTCTAGTTCTATTACAGACAAACTACAAGGGAGCAGCAGCTGTGGGGGAGCGCAGCAGAGACTCTCTGCAGGAATAGCTGCGGCTCCACAGGAAGCACTTAGTGCTGCTGAGGCTTCATAAATGATAACAAATGCATTGTTCTCTGATTTTCGATACTGATAGAACCAAGCCTTTTAATGACCAGACCAATATGAACAGTACCCCATGTGAATATGCATTAAAACATTTTCTATTTTCAATTTTTAGCTGCTCAGTTATCACTGAGCTAATTATGAAAAAGCTTGTAAAGCTTCACGCTAACTCTACAGAGCCTGTACTTCTGCATCACCCAAAGTCTACAAAAATCTGTTTCCAAACAAGAATTCATGCATAGAGAGTGCTATCATTGTGAAGGTTTCTGACGCACCATAAAAAACAACTTATTTTCTCTATAAAGTTAAGTATACACAGTATAGAATCCTGAATGAAACCACCTGCTCTGATAACCTCATTTTAAACTGTGAGAAAATTGACATCCAAACTCAGACATTGATCCACAAACCAAAAGCATTGCTTAGTGATCTATAAAGCCTTAGAAAATTGCCATATCCAGAACAAGACAATGTGCCTAGGGCTAACCATTAATTTGAACTATTAAGTACCATGACTGTGGCAGCTACATGGGAGTCTCTCATCTTGGATGAGTAATCTGCCCCTGAGGGTATACTGGATGCCAAAATCTGTGTACACACATACCCATCCTGTCATCCCATTCATATTTTGCATTTGTACATTTTTACGATTCAAAGAGGCCAAAGCCCTAGTTCGGATACGTCCCCTTTTGGAAAATTATAAATAAATAATGGCTTAATATATGGGGCTTAAATTTTCTGGCCTGAAACATTTTTTCCTCTTTGAGAACAAATGTGGCCATAAATCCTACAGAGGCTAATACTGCATATTCCACATCTGAAGATTTCCACAAATCCCAAAGGCCATGACATCTGCCAGATTATAGATAAAGAACAGGATACGTTTTGCAATAATGTGTGTTTTTAACAGAGCAGGATTGAAATTCACTGCGCACATAAGATGAACGCAGCGGTGGGGGGTGTTGTTTGTTTTTTTAATCAGAAAGAAGCTGACTCTGCTGGCCTTTAACAGACAGATTTTAAGCTGTTCTTAATATTTGGTCTCCTAAAAATCAAGCATTTGAAAAGCCTAAAATTCTGTCAAATGAGCCATCACAGCCCTGAGAGCACTAATAGGTCTTAATGACCCTGACCAACCACACCTGACACCCTCATCCAGCCATGTTTAGGGACCCATTTTGGCTCTGCCCAGGGCCAAAGGAGGTTTCAGGGTGAAGACGAAGCGTGACTTCATCAGTCCCCCAGGACAGAAGGACCAACTTCACACCCCTTAAACTTGCTTGAGCACCAGGCAGATGACCCAGCACCCAGTCAGTTCAGGACATCTTTGCAAGCTCAGTGCTAGAAGTTTAAATAGAACTTGAGTTCTGTGCTAAGCTTGACTTTTTGTACAGCGTACTGCTCCTCTGGTGTCCATCAAGTAGCAGGGACTCATTGCAGGAAAAGAAGTTAAAAAAAAAAACCACACTGGCGAGAAAGGACAGAAGACAGCAGGAAAACAAGTAAAAGTAGCTATGGAAAAATATGAAAGATCAATACCATTAGCTGGACATGCACAAAACTGACCTATAAAGTCAAAATAACTTTTACACACCCTTTACCACACCTGGGTTTCTACCCATAGATGTGCTTTAGACCAAACTGTGCTTAGGAAGAACATATTTTGAGAGCTATCTTGAACATACTGCACTATGCTAGAGAAGCCCACAGCCACTCATCATTAATTAGACGTGCTACAAAAAATATTGTATTCTCAAGGTCTATGTAGCAACATGATGAACAAACTGGAAAAGCCAACCCCAGCTCTGGCCAGGCAGAGGGCTAGCAGCAGAAATTTGTCGCTCTTGACCTCCCAAGTCCAGTGAACGAGCAAAGGGGACAAGTCATTGGTGCGTGTGCTGCTGTGCTGGAGAAAGGCAACTCCCAGGTGACTGTGAGTGAGAATATCCCTTCCACTTCTTTTCTCGGCCATGGGAAACCCAGAAGCAGAAAAGAGACCACTGGAAAAATTCTGTTTCATGTCTATCCCCAATCACAAGGATGCATGTGGTCCATGCTATAGGTGATGACACAGGTAGTGTTATAATGGGTGCCAACACTGGGGTATCATCACCTGTGTGCGACAGCTCTGGATCAGCCCTGATCCTCCAGGGGACCTCCTTGCCAGCCCAAACACACATGATCCTGATGGTGAACATGCACCTGGGCCCCAGAGTGATATATTACTCTGCTTTGTTCAGGTGTCATACAGGCCAACTTCACCAAACATGTCTTTGCTGTAGCCAATATCCTGTAGCTTTAAAGGAAAGGTCAGATGATTTGGCTGTATTTATACTGAGTTTTGTTTCTAAGGATCCTGTTAAGAGCCCTTGGGTACAGTTTTGCTTATCAATAAGTGTCCAAGCAAGCACAGGAGCACAGTTGTTTGCATTTTTCTAAATACTTAAACCTTGGTTTAGCCTGTATCTCCACTCCAAGACTCAAACTGTCACCTGCATTCCTCCTAGAGGAAGTGCTCTGCTTAAGATGACTTGCTGTAACTTTTCCCTATCAATAGGCAAATATTACTACTTCCAATAGCAAGGGTGGCGAACACCAAAAATATTTGAAAATATGAATTGTGTGTTTGGCTTTGAGAGCATGAAAACAAACATGGAAATACCAAGTCTAATATTACTCTCTGTTATGTTTCTCTGAAGTCATTAAAAGAACCCAAAGGCTGCTGTGATTTATGGCAGCTGCCATTACCCCTGGGGAGCAATAGGGCAGCAAGGCAACCCCAGCACACAGGGACGGCCTGGTTGCACTTCTCAGGTTAGTGAAACACAACACGCTCAGCTCATCGCCTCCCTCTCACACCTTTCAACAGCTGTCTGTGAGCAGCTTACAGACAAGAAGTGATAAGAATGAAAGTGCTTCCATCACGTTACATGCAGACACCTATTTAAAATTAGATGTATTAGCAGATGTGAAAAATATAGGAAGTCCAAGAGCTTCAGATTTCTGGATGCCTCACACTAAAACCATCAATTGATTTAAAAACCTAATAAAATTCATAAAGGAATCTAATTATCTATAGCGCCTATTCAATTATAAAACAAGATGAAGAAAAAACGGATTAAATAAGACTGCTATGTTGTATTTACTGATCCATTTGAGGCTGCTGGTTGTACACACTAAACTAATATTTTCCTCATGAAGATAGCTGGAATATTTATTCAGGATACCAAGGAATACAATGTACATATATCTACACACACATTTAGTGTGTATAAGCATATATGTTTATGCTTACACAGCTGTTTATATATCTATATACTTACACAAATCTGTGTGTATGTATAAAAATGCAGTTTTGATATGTTCTTGTGGTTTGTCGAATGTATGAGAGAAGTTAATTGTGATTAGGAGGAGCCAGATAATGTCAAACTTTTCACACTGAGGCCATTATTAATGTTTGTTTTCTCCAGTCCTAGAGGGGGGAAATACTAGGCTTCATCAGGGTTTTCAATAAATCATTTACAGCTTTGGAAATTTCTCTTCTGACAGAAAAAATAGTATTGGCCAGCTCTGTTCTCAGAGGCTTTTGGACTGTATCATTACCAGATCCTGCCTCTTCCTTAAAAAACAATTTTCAAGAGTGCTAAGCTACCACAGCTTCCATTAACTGCAACTGGAGATGTGATTTGTCACGCTATTAAAAATATCAGAATGTGTTTGGTTAGCTATTGATGAAGACTTAGATGGTTCCAGTTCATTACATTTACGTGAAGGAGAGTTTTAAAGGAAAGTTGATGCAAAGGCAAATATGAGCCCCAGCAGTTTCAATTATCTTGTTTGACTGGTCTTTTTTATTATTTGGACCTTGCTTATTCTTTAACCACAGAGCAGAGTCACATTAATTAACTTAAAATATCAAATGACCATGTCTGGGAGTACTAAATTTGTATTAAAAATACCAACCAAACTGTCTGAAGTAAACGTTACACCTTAGGTCATTCAGGAGTAAGTTTTTGTGTTTAAAAAGCCCTAAAAAGAATTCCCATTATTCTTAAGTATGGGGTTCTTTTTCCAAATAAATTCTCTACCTAGAAACACACATTTTAGCTCAGTGTGAGGCATTTTGATGTCACTCATAGAAGTCAGCCAAATTTCTGAAGAAGATATTTTGCTAAAGAGCAGATCCTATTCAGAGGGGGAAATTAGCTGAACAAAAATAAATATACAGTAATCATTAGCAAACTACCACACAGATAACACCACGGCAATTTGAAGATGGAAGGAGACAGATTGATCACCCGCAAAGGCTGCGAGTGGTGTCGAAACCTGAAACCTATGAGCTGCAATCGGCATCTCGCAGAACTTTCAGTCAGAAGAAGATCAGCTGGCACGTTTAGTGCTTTTTAATTGTATCCAAGTTGCCAATGCCTGAAAAATTGGACAAGAAATCTCCTGGAAAAAGGTTTTCTCAGAAAAAAAAATCTTAGCGAGTAAAACATGAAGACAGGATTTCCAGCAGTGTTTCAATCACTGTTGGCTGAACTTTTGAAATAAAGAGGCAAGAACATGTAAACAAGGGAATGGTTCAAACTTCTGGAAATCTCATTAAAATGAAACTGGGTTTTCTTCAGACAGTAGTGCTATCTGCATTACGTTCTCAATTACCTGAACCTTCTTGTCGTGTTTTGCTGCTTCTCTGTGTTTAGGAATGCAAGGACAGGCTAATCCTAACAATGCAGGCAAGAAAAAAAAGGCACCAGCACTTAGGTACCACATTCCCATATATTTTAAGTGGTAAATTAGTCAGTTATTTAATCCCTTTCTGGTTTGGGTTTTTNTTTTGTTTTTTTTTTTTTTGTTTTTTTTTTTTTGCTGCCTTATCTTCTAAAAGGCAATTATCAGTACTTTTCTATTTGGCTTGGTTATTAAGAGATTCAAATTCAAAGACAGGTTTCTCATGAAGTGGTAAGAGACATCATTTAATCTCTAGGTATAGATATCTAATCTAATTCAATCACCGTAGAAAATAAAGACACAGTACTATGCATTTACTGTAAAGAAACATATAGTGCGATTTAGAAACATGGGTACTTTTTTTCATGTTTTCTTTTTGACAGTACACTTTTTTCCATTTGCCCAAATGTTAAAGCCACTTAATTGCTTCAAACAAATAAAAATTAAAATTAACTTGGAAATCAGCAGCTTTTATGCTCTGAAGGGCCCATCTAAATGTAAACTACAGGAAAATGTTGCAAAACAGGAAGTAATCCAAAATAAACAAAACAGTTCAACGTATGTGTGTGGTGAGTTAACCTTGGCTGGACACCAGGTGCCCACCAAAGCCTCTCTATCACTCCCCTCCTCAACTAGACAGGAGGAGAAAAAAATATGATGAAAGGCCTGTGGGTCGAGATAAGGTCAGGGAGAGATCACCATCACAGGCAAAACACTCATCTTGGGGAAACTAATTTAATCTATTGCCAATTAACAACAGAGTAGGATAACAAGAAATAAGAACAAACCTAAAAACACCTCCCCCCACCCCTCCCCTTCTTCCTGGGCTCAATTTCACTCCCAATTTCTCCACCTTCTCCCCTGGAGTGGGGCAGGGGGACAAGGAATGGGGGTTGTGGTCAGTTCATCACACATTGTCTCTGCTGGTCCTCCCTCCTCACTCTCTTCCCCTCCTTCAGCATGGGTCCCCCACGGGGTCACAAGTCCTGCCAGCAAACCTGCTCCAGCATGGGCTGCTTTCCACAGGTCCTGCCAGGAGCCTGCTCCAGCACAGGCTCTGGATAGGGTCATAGCTTCCTTCAGGGCACATCCACCTGCTCCACCATGGACCTCCACGGGCTGCAGGTGGATATCTGCTCAACCATGGACCTCCACAGGCTGCAGGGGGACAGCCTGCCTCATCGTGGTCTTCACCACAAGCTGCAGTGGAATCTCTGCTCCAACACCTGGAGCACCTCCTCCTTCACTGATCTTGGTAACTGCAGAGTTGTTCCTCTCACATATTCTCACTCCTCTCTCCCAGCTGCTGTTGCACAGCAAATTTTTTTCCGCCCTTCTTAAATATGTCATCCTAGAGGCACTACCACTGTCACTGATGGGCTCAGCTTTGTTCAGCATCTTCTTGGAGCCGGCTGGCACTGGCTCTATCAGACATACGGAAAGCTTCTGGCAGCTTCTCACAGAAGCCACCCCTGCAGCCCCTGGCTACCAAAACCTGGCCATGCAAACCCAATACAATGTGACTGAATCATTCCTAGATAAAAACAGATTAAGAGTAGGTGCAAAGACTGAACACCATGTCTTGCTTTGCATCTCTATTACAGATTTCTGGGCATATTTTCATTTCCAGGTCTTTTAAGAGCTTCAGCTCTGAACTTGGCTCTTGCCAGTGGTTTTCATGAACACTAAATTTATCTGATTTCGTTTTTCATTTTAATTAAGAGGTAGTATTTGACATGGTTTGACAACATAAAGCTTACTAACTGCAATACAGTTGATATATCTTCAACCGTAACGCTTGGCACCAAAACCTATTAACATCACTATCTGGAAGCCAATTCCTCAGGTTGCTAAGAAAGACAATAACCTGGAAATTAAATCACAATCAGATATTCTAAGCAAATGACGCCAGAATAGAATGCATTAATCAAAAATATATAATTAACTGTAAGTGCGATAGAACCAATTACTGAAAAACCTAAGGATGCAATTATTTTTAAAAGTCACTAAAAAGCAAAGGGAAGAGCAAATTGAGTTTTACTACAGGTTATTCTCTATGAAAATCAGTGTTTTTCAAATGTACTGTATCCTGTTTCTTATACATGAATAAGGCACATCACTTTTACTCAGGATTTGCACAAAACACTGCTTGCAGCTGCGCCAGTTGGGCATATACACCTCCCCAGCCAGCTCAAAGACTGGTATAATCTGTCATTCCCATGACTGCCATGGGCTTCGTGTTCTTATCCCTTGTATTAAAATACAAAAGCAAAACAGATTAGCCGTCTACCATGCCAAGAGCATAGCAGATTTCATAGCATCGTCGAATGGTTTAGGTTGGAAGGGACCGTAAAGATCAACCCCTCTGCCATGGGCAGGGACACCTCCCACTAGACCAGGTTGCTCAAAGCCCCATCCAGCCTGACCTTGAACACTTCCAGGGATGAGGCATCCACAGCTTCCCTGAGCAATTTATTCCAGTGTCTCACCACCCTCAAAGTAAAAATTTTTTTCCTAATATCTTTTCTAAATCTCCCCTCTTCCACTTTGAAGCCATTCCCCCTCATCCTATCACTACATGCCCTTGTAAAAAGTCCCTCTTCAACCTTTTTCTAGGTGCCTTTCAGATAGCAGAAGGCTGCTGTAAGGTCTCCCCAGAGCCTTCTCTTCTCCAGGCTGAACAACCCCAACTCTTAGCCTGCCATCATAGGAGAGGAGCTCCAGCCCTCTGGTCATAGCCATCCTCTGGACCCACTCCAACAGGTCTATGTCCTTCTTATGTCGGGGGCCCCAGAGCTGGACACAATATTCCAGGTGGGGTCTCACAAGAGCAGAGTAGAGGGGCAGAATCATCTCCCGCGACCTACTGGCCACACTGCTTTTGATACAGCCCAGGATGCAGTTGGTCTTCTAGGCTGTGAGCGCACACTGCTGACTCACATTGAGCTTCTTATCAACCAACACCCCCAGGTCCTTCTCCTCAGGGCTGCTCTCAATCCATTCTCTGCCCAGCCTGTATTTCTGCTTGAGATTGCCCCAGCCCACATGCAGGACCTCTTGCACTTGGCCTTGTTGAACTTCATGAGGTTTGCACAGACCCACCTCTCAAGTCTGTCCAAGTACCTCTGGATGGCATCTCTTCCCTCCAGTGTGTCAACCACTCCACACAGCTTGGTGTCATCAGCAAACCTGCTGAGGGTACACTCCTTTCCAACATCCATGTCACCAACAAAGATGTTAAGCAGCACTGGTCCCAGTACCAACCTCTGCGCAACACCCCTTGTCACTGCTCACCACTTAGACATGGAGTTGTTGACCCCAGCTCTTTCAATACAACCAGCCAGCCAGTTCCTTATCCATTAAGTGGTCCATTAGTCAAATCCACATCTCTTCATTTCTGAGAGACATCCATTTCTGGTGGAAAGTCTATGGTACTATTGAAAAAAACTCAAGTTGCCTTATTTAAATCCCTGATTACACACTGTAGTTCTGGAACAGTTTTCGTGTTGCATTAAGGCCACTGCATTTCTGTTTGTTTGGGGGGTTTGTTTTTTGTTTATTTGTTGGAGGGTTTTTTTTATTTATTTCTTACATACCATAGTCTGCAATCACTGAGGGGAAATAAGAGGTACTATTCATAAAACTATCATTCTTGTAAGTGATAATCACTTAATTTAAAGCAGAGTACCAGAATCAGTATTGAAATTAGTGATTTAGGAGTGTATGGGTACATATTGAACAGTTGGAGCCTTGCTGAAACATCTATCCTCAATCAGGTCTTCCTGTATGTACACAGCAATCACACCAAAACCAGAAACCAAAGGAATTAATATAAAGTTGAAGCCTTAGTTCATTCCTGGAGTTTGCATTATAAAATGAATCCTTTTTATTCTTTCCACTTCCAACATGTTTTAATAGTAATGAATACTAATGCAACATCACTCCTTGATGGGATTTTTTTTTTTAAATGATAGAGAGCACTTTAAAGGATTTTTCCCCCGCTCCACCAAGTGTAATGGTATTTTAATTATGTAGTTCTAAATGCTCAAGAACTTTAATGAGGAATTTGATAGACTAATTGAGTAAGACACAGCCAAATATAAAAATTTAAATAGATGCTCCACACACTTTATGATTCCTGGCAAAGGTGCCCAAAAAACGTGTTGACCCGTTCACACATCACCCTGAGTATTTTATTTCACTGCTTCACATTCTACATCAACAATCCATCTGATGGCAAAGAAAAAGAGGATATTAATTTGCAGTTGCAATGTCACCATATTCATCTGAGCATTAGTAGTACAGAAGCAATGATTCTGCATCTTGGGGTGAGAGGTTCCATTCAAGAAAAAGATAAAGAGAACAAAAATGTAGTTAACTCACTTGAACAGCTGAGATCAAATTGGGGGGCAGGGGGGGAACTACAAGTTCAGAAAAGACAAAGATCATCCCCCCCCTGCCCCCAGCCAGGACTCTTAATGTGTACTTCATAGAATATAAGCCTTTCAGGAGGTTTATTTAAAGTTACCCATCTCATCTACAGCAGCTCCATAATGCAATATAACTTTGGAGAAAGTACTGTAATTACAAGAGAAGAAAGCTTCCGTGAAAGAGAAGTCTGAATCCCTGAATGTCTTGGGTTGCAAGTTTACACCATAAACCCCCCAGCTTTTAAAAGCCTGCACAGTGATAGGTATCTGAAGGCTGGAAGTTCTGGTTTTAACCATTTAGCTCAGACTGCAGACAGCAAAAAGACAAGGTCCTTTAAAGCATTCTTCACTTCAGTGGCTTAACACTGCCACAGGAACAGTGCATCAGTCTCCCTGGTAATTCAACACACTCCTCTGCTGTAAGACGGAACTTTGTTACTTCTGAGAGCGCTGCTCTGATCACAAAAGAATGAATGTCAAAGGACAGTAAAGCCATCCTTACCTTTTAATGTTCCTTATTACGCATTATTACAACAATGCACATTACTGAAGTGCATTGCTTATTAAATATGAACATTTAACTATGTATATATTTGCTAAGTTACCATTTCATCCTAAACCTTCAGGAACTAGATGACACAAACTGAAGGTCCTCTGTTTATTTAGATATACTCATTTATCCTTGTGTAACCATTGGTTCATGTGCCATTGCTTCACCTTCCAAGAGGAGGTATTTCATATTGCTTTTAAGTTCACTTTCATTTCAGATTTCTTGCAATGCAGCCCCATTAGCTTAAAAAAAAAATGCAGGGTAAAATTTAGAACAATTTTGCCTTCCTGAAAGTCACTCAACAAAACAGACCATGGGTATCACATAAGCCAGGCTCAATTGATAAAGATGCCAAAATCTCTGATTTTGATAGAGAAGGTGAAGATTGAGGATACACACCTTCTGGAATAGCAGGTCTCTCCACAGGCACTAGCACTCAGGAAGCCCAGGAGCACTGTGTCCAGGGAAACTTCACCTTCAGCCTTCAGCCAGTGTGAGCATCCTTCCGAGTTTCTCACTACTCCCTGTCTTTCTGTTCAGACAGTAGTCTCTGAACTTCCGCACCTCCATTAGATTAGTCTGATATTAGCCACAACATTCAACAGTTCTGGGGAGTAACAGCAGAATCACATGGAGCGAGCACAGAGCCGGATAGGGAAAGACTCCTACACCTCATAAGACGACAAAAGAAAAGTATTTCTATATATGGCAATTTCATAAATTATTACGCACCACCTCTGAGCTGCTACCAGATAAAAGCCCACCCAGCAGGACATAAGCACTTGGTCAGACTTGAGCACCTTCTAGAACCCAAAAAAAAAAAATGACTGAACACTAGGCTGTCATTAATGACTTTTAACTTAACACCACCTATGTTGTGTCAGACAGGACACTACATCTCCCAGAGCAACCAGAGGCAGCTGCTGGAGATTCAGGAGATCCTATAATGGATGATTATGGAATAACTCACTTTCTGGGGAATGTTTCTTCCCAATTTGCAGGCAGTGAGCGATTGGCAATAGTAAGAACTATAAGCTGTCTATCACGCCTGTGGATATTCAATAGCCATATAAATATCTGGTCAATGAACTCCATTAAGAGCTTACTAATCTATAGAACTCATTGCCACAAAATAATTCTGTGTTCGGTAGAAAATTGATACAATTAATTTGTAACCTAGCAATGTGAATCAAATTGCTTTTGCTGACACTAAATTTAACCTGCCTTGCTAATTTGTTTGCATCTTCTTCTATGTTTACATTTGTTTATAAACAACTGTCCAGAAAACCACTAGCAGTACCTAAATAGTTGTACCGCTAATGATGATTAGTCCTACATTGGGTCACGCTGCTAAGTTAACTGAGCAGTAAGTAGGATATCAACAGCTGAAGGAAAAAGATACACAGAAATTATACTTTCAAGCCTTAAATATTCTTATTAGATGCCCTGAAGTAGCACTTTGGATTTTTCAAGGCCATTGTAAGTGTTCTACAGCTGGTTGGTAGACAGTATGGATTTTGTAATGTTTAAAAAAAAAAAGTCATCTGATGATTCATGTAAAAACATGATGACTGAGTGAAATACTGCAGGATGACAGCTTATTTTTATTATAAAACTCCCAAAGATCACTGGCTTCAAGAGTCATCAGCATAATTTTAGGAAGAAATATGCTGTGCACATTTGTCTTCATACACTTAACTACACATCTGTCAGCTAACACAAAACAAAGTGTCAGAAGTCCAGCATCTTAGGCACTTCTAACCTTGGTACATGTGTAAACCTGGGAATCATCTATTGAGGTGACATGCAAGTTGTCTTGTAGAACATGTTCTCCACAGGTGTGACCTTTCTTCCATGAACAGTCATTTGTCTTAATGACAAGTTACAACACATCTACAGCTTGACTAACATGCTCCAAAATACAGTGCATGCTCCTGTGACTAACTGCAATAATGCAGAAGCCTATGCAAGGAAGCTAACATCACATCCTAAATAACAGTGTCAACTTGATTTGCACATGCACACTATCTATAAGAACTGGACGTGTTCAAACCTGTGGTGTTCGGTCAACACATGAGAGTTGAGAGTCCAAAATGATGCTCAGATCCATATATGCAGATTACTTTTGTTATAAGATTTGTATCTCATGCTGGTAATCCACTAGGTACGTCTCCGCTGAATTCAGATTCATGCTGTTCATTGGAGAGGTTACACCAAGAGTTGCACCTGAACTGCAAACACAATTCTAAGCTTTCCTGAAGACTGTAAATGTTTTAATTCAGAATCAAGTTTTGTGGCTGAGCCCAGTGTTTACAAAGGGGTGTGTATGTCACAAGCTCTGACAGAAGTGATATTAAGGAAAATATTTTTGAATAATTAATTCAAAGAAGGAAAAAATAATCTACAGGCACTGAAAAATTGTGTCCAGTAAGAAATGCATTATTAAAAATGTTGTCTAGGATAACCATTGAAGAACCCTATTGATTCATTCTGTCCAGTGACCAAATTCTTCCAGGAGAATCTCTTCTTATTGGGCATTCTTAAGTGTTGCCAAATGCATTCCAAATTCTTGTAGGTTTTTGCTGTAAGAAAACTATTTCCTATACAAGACTAAAAAGAGTCCCAGTGCCTTGGTGCTATCTAAGGATGCACAGGGCTGAAGACACACGTGGCTCCTGCTCCATCTGATGAAAGCAATCTTGCACGTTTGCACTGACCTCACACTTTTAAGGGAGCAGATACGAAGAATATGGAGATGAAACATGTCCAACCATCCTACACTTCCTGAAATTCCTGTTAAAACGAGAAAGCAGTTTAAGATCAGTGCTGAAGAACATAAAAGTGCCTGACAAAAACACAGAAACTGAAAAGCAAAGTTGCTGGTTCAGTTTAGCATATACTGTGCAGAGATAAATCAACCTATTCAATATGCAGTATCATCCAGTCTGCTGAGACACTGAAATAAATACAGAGAATGCATCAAGAAAAAAATAAAGGATTAGAACATGCCATCAGCATCTACGTGGAAAGTCCTGATGATGTTCAGATGTTTATTTTTTACTGATAGATGTACATGGCTGAGAAAGTCCCTAAACTTGAGTTTGACTGTTATTTTAATCCCTTGCCTCTGGCATGTGCAGAAACCCCTCAGAATCAGTGCTGACACATTTTACTTCAATGCAAGATATCTCTACACCTGCATCAGAAATGGAATAGCATTCTTATTACTGATGCTGCAAGCAAGATGAAAATCTTAGTTCTTCAGCATAGAACTGCTTTGGATTTTTCCAGTTCTAATTTCTTGATGTTTTTCAGTAAAAAAAAAAAATAATGTACATTTTTGTGCCTGTGAGCTTCTGTGCGTATATATAGATGCAAGCATGTATGTGCCTACTAATTAGGCAGTAATAGGAGTCTCTGAAGATGGATGATGCTCAATGTTACCAAATATCTATATATAATATTCCTAGGAATCCAAACACCGGCAGTTTTGCTTTGTACCTTTAAAATACTCTAGGATTTGATTAGTTTGTGATAATCACAATGCCTGCCATGCCTTATTCACAAATAGTCAGTACAGACTGCAACTCAAGGAACATGACCTATGAAGTTTATCTAGTGCAGAAGTTTTCTTCCTTGGTGATTTTGCTGTCAACATTGCATTAATCTATGTCTATTTTTGAGCAAGACACAAACAGCGCATTATCATGGAGAAGACAAAACAAATGTTAATGAAGCACACAAATCAGCTTGTATTTCTGAATATAGGATTTCAGAAGACATCAATAGCTACAGTGCTGGTCTCTGAGCTCACCCATGACCCAAGACTTGGCAAGACAAAAGGGCCATCTTGTGGACCTATTTCATATTAAAGTTATGTTAACTAAATAAGCGTAAATATACCACAATACTATTATTCAAGAAGTAAAGAGGAACTAGTTTGTCAGCTAGTAAGTAATTAATGGTAAATTTATTATAAAAGCATTCACGTATGATTTAATGAAAAGCAATATTTCAGCAGCCTTTCTGGAGAGCTTAGGGTTAACCTGATGAAGATGCAAACATTGCATGGATACAAGAATGAGAAGGTGTTGTTACAGTCCCACTTCAGTATATTTTCAGATTGATTAGAATGTTTTGCTTGACATTCTCGCCTTATCATTCACTCCAAAATGTCAACAGCCACTTATGAAATCAAGATTTAAGAAAAGGTGGTAAAAAAGAAAAAAGTTTACCTCAAACATGTCAGACTATAAACACTTCTATTGACACTAAATGCAGAAAACAAAGGGTCCTCATGGCTTCATACAATCCAAGGTTGTCATCTGACTCTGATCGGTGCATTGTTAAAGCTTTTACCTTCAGATCCAAGTTGTACCTGTTTGCATAGCATTTATACCTCAGTCAGGTAAGTGCTGAGGAGACTTTACTGCAAATGTAATGCAGAAATTGCTAGACAAACTGATTTAAGAAATACTTTTTTTCCACAAACAGTTCAGAATTTCTGAGAATCATGGATACGGTGCCAGTTGTACTACTCTGTGTATTGCCAATGCATCCTTATGCTCTGCACAATATTAGGACTTCCACATATCTATACTTGCTGTGTTGCAATGTAAAAGCCTAATTATGCAGTTCACATACATACAGAGATGATCTATAATCATTAATCATTTGCCATACAGGCATCATGGTGCAATTATCCTACACCAGCATTTCCCCAAAAAGCGTGAAGTGTGGGGAAATAACCAGGACTCTGGATGGAAACAAGCACATCCTACTGCAAAGGGCTGGAGAGGTGGCCCCGTATTGCTGCAGTGCCCTTCTACATGCCGCCAGAGCTACCCCAGTCACTCCGTAGGTGTCCAAGCAGCTGCTCAGTGCTCATTAATGGGCTCTCCTGCTATGCAAGGTGAACACCCTGAGAAACTGCGTACTAAGTACTACTCCAACCTTAACTATCAAAATCGGAGTTGATGTGTAATGCAAAACACAAGCAGTCTGGTAGGCAGTGATATGTAATGTGTCTTTGGGTACAGCTAGCAGACATTAAACAAGTACTCTGGAACTTTCAAGGGTATTTGTTCTAGCTATGCTTTCTTACTTAGTAGAAAATATCTCAAAGAGAGTTCCTTCAAATAAAAATAGAAACACAAACCTTACTGATACTAGCACACATCACTGTCTGGCTGTATTGTATGCTCTGTATTTTCAATAAGAGTCCCTCCTGCAGAACATCCCAGTAAACATCCTACTTTTCTCTGTCACATTCAATACCACTTCTGCTTAACAAGACAAAGGATAAAGCTGTGAAATTATCACCCCACGTTTCCATAAATTATCTCTGCTGTATCTCACTACTTCATTTTTCTCCTACATAAAAGCAATACTCATGGAACCACTTGATTACTCTGTTTCTTTGCAATATCCCTCTACATATTGGGCTTAAAAAAAAAAAAACCCAACCCTGAGAGTGTTCAAAATGAGCTCTTCAGTGCCTTGGCCAAGATCTTATTTGTAAGTCTGTTCTGTATTCCAGCTGCCCCATAGAAACATGATATTTTGTTTAAGTTATCTTTGCCCATAGTTACAGTGTGAATCACTCCTTTCTTGAAAATATGAATAAATCTTCGCAGTAATGCACTGTGTAAGGGTGGTAAGGAGCTGCTGTGACATTTTGTATCCTACTTATTTCAAAAAACAATTAGGACCCTTAAGGTGAGTATTACATTCTGCTTTAAGTTTCTGCCATTTATCCAGGCACTCCTTACTTCAGAAATGAGAGTTTTTCTCTTCCCTGTCCCAGCACTGCTATATCCTGGGCATTAGAGTGTATAGCTAATGAAGCAAAAACATTAGTCCCACAAATTAGATATGTACATACCTGATAAATGGCCCAACATAGTTTAAACACTGCTAGCAAAACTCAGGTGAAAGTAAAAATATTTAGGCATGAGATGCATTTTGTAAAACCCTTGCAACAGTTACACTGTAACTTCTATTTCTGTAAAAGCTCCTAGCCACTGAGAGAGAGAGGGGAGGGAGACAGACTTAACCTGGGCTTCTAGTATTTCATTTCTGACATCAATACCTAGCAGTTTTCTGGACCTGCAATTTGGGAAAAAAAAAAAAAAAAAAAAGAAAGGCACTTTAAATATCACCCCTTAGTGACTGTAACAGAAACCCAACAGGTCTTTTTAATAAAATAAAAATAAAAGCTGAGCTACCTTAAGCCTGGTTTCTAGGTGATAGTGCCATTGTGAAAGAATAAGAGGAGCAATCAAATTTTACCAGGATTATCCTGTAACTTCTGAAGTACTTAGCAGAATGCCATGCCTCAGGTTAAACGTGCCTGTTTTAACTATTTCAGTCCTCCAACAACTTCTGGATCCACCGACCAAATTCAACCAAGCCTGCCATATGAGTAAAGAACTCAAGGATTTTAATTACTTAAAGGGGGGCGGGGGGGGGGGGGGGGGGGGGGAACTAGATGATCTTCAAGGCCCCTTCCAAC